>JAODVQ020140812.1:0-37241 GCA_025400075.2 Phenganax stokvisi
TATCATGCGAAAACCGAATTCAATAATGACTTTATTATTCACATCAACTAACTAAAATAGTAATCAAATAGGAGTGTAATAGTTCTGGAATAGTAATCGAATTTATTCTAAACCGGCTTTTGCAGTTTGCTGACGTCAACAACCATAACTGTAGATTTAACTTCATAATTGCAAATACCAGGAATTATTTGCAGTCAATAGCGGGAAAGAGAGCTTTGCGACAGTCTCAAATATAGTATATTTGTCCAGTACGAGAGAAAATTGTTACCATCTTTGGTTCATTTCGGCTCAAAAATGGTAACAATTTCTGTACGTAACAGAAAAATACACTAAATATGCAAACTTCACAGGGCTATCTTTCTCGCATTAAAACAGCCTTTCGCGACCAAATCTGCAGTTTTACTTCATCTAATATGTTCTTTCCAGCTGCGTAGACGACTATACCTCTTTTTGTCTATATCGAAATTTAGTTCAGATCAGATCACGGCTCTCGACCAATCAAAACGCGTAAAGTATATTGTTCAATAGACCATACATTGTATCATAAACAATACCTATTATATACAATGTACAATAGGCCATACTCTATTGTTCTCTATATACAGCCAAAATTCAAAAGTTAAAGAGGTAAACCACTTACAACATCCTCTTCATTCCAAGCGTTTACATCATGTTTGCTCACGACCTGAAAAATTCAAAAGTCTAATATAGTTTATCTTTTATCGGAGTGACCAGAAAAGGCCACAAGGTGACCAGAAAAGGCCACAACCAATTTCGCAAAAGCTCAATTTGGCAAAATATTTTGGAAGTTTTCAACAAATGATTTTCGTCTGTTGCTATTGACAACGAATATTACATTAAACAATTCTATGTCGAAAGGAAGCTTTCCAACATCATTATACCCTATGAGGGGAAAATGCATGACCATCATGAAAGCCAATACAGAGAAGTGCTTTGTACTTCGGGCCAAAACATTACATAAGAAAATTTGGGAGAAGAAAAATATCGCTTTATGTAATAAACCAACACTGAACTACTCGAATAGATTTCATAATATACTGTTAAAAACTGGTGTGACAAGTAAACTCTTCACCCGAAAAAACTTTCATTTAACCGAGTACATCCCATCAGAACGCCTCATTTAGGTTACTGTAAGATCAGTAGTAACTATTGATCAAGTTCATACAGGATGGTGCGACAGAATGTTGCAAGAGGCGCAATACTTTAAAGAGTAAATTTTTGTCATCTAAATCAAAAGTTATATTCTACAAAATATAATGTATGCTGTACATAGTATATAACATTAATTATATTGGAGTGAATAGAAGAAATTCAAGTATACGATTATATTAGTATCACCGTTATAATCATTTACCGAGATCAAAACTATATAGCAACCAAAAGCTGATAGCAAATTAAATTTATAAAGAGAACTGAAGAATTAAATGATCCTAATCAATATATCTTATTATTTTGGTTAGCTATACACGATAGCAGTGACCTAGCTAAGTAACCAGCGAGAACTATGATTACTGTACTTCCTTAGTCTTAAGAATTCCCAGGAAATGCAATTTTTCATCACAAGTGCTGAAGATGATCGTATTGTATAAAGAGCGTTTATATGGTTATTCAAGGTTACCTAGTCCAACTCGAGTATAAGAGGAGGAACCATACGCGCATGAGACACCATTAACGTTCATCGTTGGTAGCTTAAACGAAGACAAACGGCAGGAGAAGCTCACAGACACCGAAAATTATTTTTTTAAAAAACCCAACGCCAGTAAAGAACAAGTACAGTTTCAGAGATATGAAGATCTTCATAGTTTTGGTGGTCCTTTTGGGAATGCACAATATGAGTGAAGGTAAACATTAGGCACTCAAAAAAAAGCCCCGTTTACACGACGGAAACCAACCCGGGTCGAAGCCGGGTTAAATCTAACCTGGGTTTGACCCAAGGCGAACCCACCTTTGAAGCAAACTAACCTGGGTTAAGTGTGTTTACACTTCAAAAACTAACCCAGGTTTGAGTTAACCCGGGTTAGACCCGGTTTAGTGAGTGTAGTATAAAGGGGGCTGTAGGTTTAGCCACTAGCCAGCATTGCAAGATTGCAAATGAATAGATTACTTACAATTTTGATTGTTATTCACTAAAGTATTAGGCTATAAAGCAAAAGTCGTGCTGAGATGAAATTTCATTCAAACCTGCACTTGAGCTTGCACTTAAAACCCCGATTGATACTATGAATAATAATGTAATGACTTCTAGTTATATGAGAAAAGCATTAATCTCATATTCGCCTTTCAGTAGCAGAGTAAAAGGGTTTGAATGAATTATGAACAAAACGAACATTCCACTGTTAACTCTCAATTCCAGCTTGGTTCTGGACAAGGCCAAAAGAACCCACTAAAGCCATTCTGGAACCCACAGTTTCAAAAAGTGCATTGGATACGTCACCAACACGTCCTCCGCCAATTCACAGATTTAACCCTAAATTTGCGGCAGTAAACAGCAATGTGGATACTACTACATGCGCTGAAGTAGAAGGTACATGTAGAGAAGCTTGTGAAACCAACGAATACTTAAAGGGACGATTTGCGTGCGATTATCCGACAAATTGTTGTGTCCAACGATGAACAATATTGAAAATTATAAGTGCTCCTCTTGAGATTTTGTGTTGCAATATAGTTTAGATGAAATTACTTCTGCTAACTTTGAACTGTAAATTATATACCAATACGTTGTAAATTCAAGGAAAAAAAAATTTTATGGAATGGAGTTTTGAGAAAAGTGGAATGGATGCGAAAATAGGAGTGGAATTCTTGCTCTTAGAAAATAGTTAAAATTATACAAAATTGTACAAGTAATCGATTTAGTTGTTTGGGCGAAAAAGTTCAATTAAAAAACTTAAAGATGTAAAGTGCTGATTCTATAACATTTGTTGAACAAATATAGAAACAGGTCTGGACATCCAATAATAAAAGTATCAATGACGTTATTTACAACTGTATACGTGAACCTGGGCAAAATGTAATCTCTGTCTAACAGTTGCTCACTCATTTCTTATAAACTACAGTAGAGTTGGAGTGGAGCAAAAGCATATGAAGGAACAGTGGCAGACACTTGGAAGGGCCAGGGGGGAAGGGCTTGAGCCCCCCCCCCCTTCCAACAATTTCGAGAGAATGCACCAAATAACAAATATTACATCCATTTAATGTAATTGCCATATGTTTTGAATTCTGTTGTTATGTTTACACTCAGATGGCACAGTATGCATGTACATTAACGAAAACAAATTTTGCCACAGTGTTCCGTAATCATACGGCGGTATATTTTTAAAATTTAGCTTCGCCCCCCCCCCCCAATAATTAGCGAAGTGTCCGCCGCTGTGAAAGAAGTACCTTGGCCATGTATTGTTGTTCCAATTCTCGTTCACGTTGCTGTAGCCGCTCTTCGCGCTGAAATTAGATCACAAGAAAAAATTCAATTCCCCATAAATACAACAGTTGTTGTATGAACACGCGGAGCATCTGTATGTAAAGGCAAAATCACGCCACTCTTTTCTATTTTTTATCCTTATATTTTGTTTCTGATCCTTGACTAATAATCTGCATACGTGACGTCTTTGTGTCCCTACTTTCAAAACTCACAAAAATTTTAAAGCCACACCTCCTCTAGTTCTTTAACTTTCAGATTTAAATTCTTCTCCAGTCGACATAACTTTTCGAGTGTCACGTCAATCTCCTTTCTAAAATTACAAGAAACTTTCAATAGGCTATTTTCTGCATGCGACAATAGCGGTAATAGCAAGTTCTGCGAAAGTCCCCTTTGCTCTTAGATCATGAAAACTGAAGGAAAAACAAGCTGTTCAATGCTTTTGGTCAAGTTATGAACAAGTACAATGTAGACATGAAAGGGTATGTAACATACAAATGATGATATCTTGTAATCATTGGCATCAAGTTTGCCAGCCCAGCGCATTTTTATCGGTTGTGAACCAACCTCCATTCATCTTTTTGTCGAAGAAATGAATTTGTTTCGTCTCTTAACGAACCTACAATAAGTAGGAAATGCTAAACTTTCAAATCTAGCAACTACGATCATTCCTAAATCCCCTTCAATGTTTGAGAAGCAGCAGTATGCATTTATTTGGCGTTGTACCAGATTATATCATCGCTAAAAGAGTTTCACAGTTACTTGATGGCACCCAGGCAAATATCGACTTTAACACTAACCATTGGCGTCCATTTTCTCAAGAATGGGAATAATCTCCTTGAAACTTGGACGATCCTACACTTGCAAATAAAAAAACCAATATTTTCTTATACTATATCCTGATTGTCAGAGACCTAAATAGTATTAGAGACGTGTCTAGAGGTTTTTTTCTGGTATTTATAATTGAAAACAGAAAAATGCTTACTTTTGGCTCACTCTGCCAGCATTGTTTCATGAGACTAGCGAAGGGACTTGGGCACGTACTGGGTATTGTAAGTCGCTGAAAAATACCACAACACGTGGTAACACATGAGGTAGTACACTTATCTCAGCTAGCCAAGGGCTTTCGCTCAGACTTATTTACGTGACAGGATTGCATTTACATAATCTAGCCTTTGCGTCATAAGCAAGCAGTAAGGTAGCCTCCTTCGCACACCTTCTTGTGGGTGGTGTACAAAATAAAATGAAGGACACCTTACCTCCTCTTTAGTAACGACAAACCAAGCAACCTGAATTCCTTGCATTCCTTTGAAGGGAACTTCACGCGTGAGCATCTCCCATAAAACCTAAGACAATGGCAGATCAGACTCACTGTCTCACTGCTTAACTTTAGGAACAAAAGTCTTTGTTTGATAACAATATTACATGAAACATTAATGGGGCAACATAAGGTGTAAATTTGAAACAAACTGATAAGAAATTTCGTGCGCATTAGCAATTTGTGACTGTGAGAGCTAGCTTCGAAGAGTGTTCAGTAACGTCAAAAACAAAAAAGTCATTTGGATGCTAACTACATACCACGCCATATGAAAATACATCGCAGAGCTCAGAAACAGGAAGACTTTGAATCACCTGCAGTAAATAAAACCAGTTTATACTGAAGCCTGGGCTTCATTGACAATTTCGGTGCATCTTGAAAAGACCAATAGCCTAAAGGCCATTTTCCATTACGGCCATTTTGCGCGCGCGGGCGGAGGGCACAGTTGTGAACATACTCTCTACTGTTGATTGTCTGCCCTTGATTGCCCGTGCGGGCGATACGACCATAATGGAAAACGGCCTTAATGGATGGGCAAAGTCATTTCAATATACAAATAATACAAATTATGTCTTTTTCATCATGTGGCTGGATGTAAAACTATCTGCAGCCCAACACGTTTCTTAGCATCAAAGTACATGACAATCACAAGCAGGTCTTTACCTACAGCATAGTATATAAAATTAGATCAAACCTCTGGAGCCATCCACGGGAAAGTTCCACCAAGAGACATCTGAGTGGTATTTGTTGCCAACTTTGACGTACCAAAATCACAAATCTAATAGTGATAAATCTTTGGATATTTTACTGATCAATTTGACAATTAAGTGCTAAAGTGGGATCCTGTAATTATTTTAAAATTACATAAGAAACGTATTTAGTTAGTATTCTACATGATCCATGATGTACTGTAATGATATCACTATCCTAAAAGATTTAATCAAGATCTTAATAGATCCGAACAGAAGTAATATAAATCTTGTTAGGACTTAATCCTAATTCATGACGATTTTCACAGGAAAAAACTAGCAAAAAGACAGATTCACAAATACGCTGCTAAACTATAAATTCTTACACACCTTGCATGTCATATCAGATGAAATGACAACTACAAAATATAAAAAATATCAAACATTGTACGCATCAGAATTTTACTTCCCCAATAAGATAGGCCACATATTACTCCATCTTTCTCACAATGAGATGTGACAAGAGGAAGTTAATCGTAGTTCTACCACCTTGTTTAGAAGTTTCAGTATTAAGATATGATCTATTTTCACAATTCTGTTCTAGGGCGATCTTGTCAAGCCACTATTCATGACAAAAGTCTAATGAAGTTTCACTTCTAACCCGGCGATTGATTCAATAGCTTTACACCACACTGACTGGAAACCGAAGTGAGTCAATAGGTTGCATTAGGGATAATGGGGTGCATTGCCACTAAATAAGTTAATATACTGACAGAAAAATGCTTTCACATTTCAATTCTCACATCCAAGTTTAGAGTTGAATAGGTCTAATAAAACTCATACCATTCTTGGACTTCAAATCTCTATGAATGATCTTGAATGGAGCTTCATAATGAAGGTAATTCATTCCTGAAAAAGAGGACTCTAATAATTTGTCACACAATCTTTAACATCACTATAAGCAAAGAGCCAACTGATCTGATAAATTCGGACTTGATTTTCAATCAGATAAGCTGATTTAACGGTTGTTGCTGGTACTTATTAGTGAAGTTCTCATGGAAATCTCCACATATTCTATTGCAGAAAAATGGCAGTAATGCAATGGAAATGAGTGCTAGCGTGCTAGAACATAAAAACTAAAACAATTCTGCTGTCATGATAATTGATATATTATAGTGCAAATGATGTCAAGTAAAATCATTTTATTTGTGTGAAAAAGCAAGCATTTTCTCATTAATTATAATTTTTTCATAGGTTGATCGGATGGCCATAGTGACCATGTAATCAATAACCGATATTCCTAAAAATGGCTGGTTATCTGCTTTCTCTGATTAATTTTTGATTATCAGCTCATCCCCATCCAGTATAGTTGACTTCAATGCAACCATTTCGGTGATCGTGGTCAAGAGTAGTTATTGCCACTAGTGCACTAAGTGGGGTGAACAAGAGGAGCATTTTCCCAGGCTTACGCCCACATAAAAGACAACTTTGTAGCTTTCCATCTTCATAGTACCTTTTGATACATCTGTTGCCCACTTGACAATCTGCTGAAACTGCAACTCTTTGCTATTATCAGCACAATAGCTGAACACTGATCCCAAGGAAGCATATTCTTAAGTAATCAACACAAAAACAAACATGAATGAAAAACTTGGGTTCATTCAAACTGTCTCATAATTCAATCAAAACAAATTCCAATTTCAGAAAAATTTTTCTGTTTCACATGAATAAACAATAAAAACAGAACGGTAAATGTAAAATGGAACGTTCCCCACAGCACTCATCCTAATGTTAGAAACTTTACTCTCTATGCACTCTAGCTTTAGGTAGTCACATGCATTTGACTTTACAATTACCTGTAACTAAACCGTAGTTTGGTGGAGAATTAAGGACACCATAAAATTGAATGATATTGCGATGACTCAACAGACTCAACACTTTTGCCTGAATTAAATACATAATTACAAGACAAATTAATAAACAATGAAAATTTTGAAATTAGTGCCAGCAAAACATTGGAGACGTGCTTCACCAAGCAGCAGTTGGGTGTGGCTGACTCAATGCAAACACAAATTTGTGGTACCAACTCTCATGCATAGCCCATTGTTGCCCAAGGCGTTGTAAACACTTACACACTGTGGACCCTAGCAAAGTGAGGATTCAGATCTGACCAGTGGAGTGGAGCCACACTGACCGGAGCTGATATTGTTTATTTGTATTACAAAAGTGGCTGCATTTTCACTGGGCACGACAGTGAGACTGCAGCCATTTTGCCATCCCTACAGAGCAATTTCTCCCTAAGTAAACAGCAAATTTTAAAAACTTCATCGAGTCGTTCATTATCGTTGGCGAAAAGGACATTGAGGAAACGAACGCGCCTGAAGTGTCAACTGTCAAATCCATCAATAGAAGAACTGAAATGATTCACTTAGCCCTTCAAAAGTTTTCAGTTTATGCAAGTACGAAAATTCATACTGATGACAGAACGCAGTGTGTGATTTAACTTTATAATATAGTGTATTTGAAATGTAACCATAATTTGCATGCCATTTTATATACTAATACCTACTTCATTATCCAGGCGAAGCACTTTCTTTACAGCAACTTCTCTTTCTTTTGACTTCCAACATGCTCTGTAAACTGAGCCAAATGATCCCCAACCAATGCAATCAAAAAATTCTAAATCATCAAATGGAATTTCAACATAATTCATACTAAATCTTGTTTCAACTTCAAGCCAAACACGCGCTGTCCCACATGTTTATGCTCCACTCGCAACCACCCCCCGTCCTTCACGTTTTTATAACTGAATGTTATGGACTTAACTTTCATAACCGGGGAGAGTGCACAAGGACATAATTGTATTTGATACATCGTGAGTTGTGCGAAGTGATCGTTTAGTTTGTAATATTGGAATGGAATTATCAACCTAATACTGAAGTATTATGATATACGATGAATGTGAAACTAGAAAAATTTGTGCTGCTGGGATACAGTGATATTGCTGCTGTAGGTTGTAGAGCTCTCTTGGGAGTTGATATGCAGTACCACACTGACGCAGAGAAATTAAACCTGCAAATTCCAAATCATGACCACACTGGATTTCTAGATCTTGGCTTAGTCACTTGCAAAGGAAAGACTGAGTATGACAATGCGTTTAGTCCTCTGCAGATTGTTAATATTCCGTCAAAAAGTGTGTCTTTAATTATTTTGAATTGTAAACCATCCATGGATATTTCTCATGAGGTAATCAACTGGATTATGGATACCCTGGTGGTGAATCATGTTGAAAGCCTGCAAATCCTGACGGCCCTCTCTATAGCTGATATGGAGAGTGGTGACATCTATGAAATTTCATTGTTTCAAGAGAAGTCCAAAGACTTCCCTGACCCACCAAAGGGAGCAAAAACATCAGATGATATTTTTAATAAGTTAATACAGTTTACCTATGTAGTAAAGATACCAACCTCATGTTTTGTGGTCTCTGGGAGGAAGGCAAGACAAGGTGTTACAAGCAGAGATGAACTGGGAACTATTCAAGTGTTACAAACTCTAGCTGAGGAACTGACAAGTGTAAAATTTAATATACTTACAAGTAGAGAATTGGTTTGTTCTGAACATGTAGAGACTGTTATGAGTGAGGTCAAATCAATGTATCTATAGTTTCTTGAAATAAAAAAATAAAAGTGACAGATCCAATAATGAATGCATTCAATGTGTGTTAAGAAAAGGTAGTTTCAGAATGGTTTATTTTGCATTTCTAACTTATTCCAATGGCCTGAGTAGGTAAAACTCCTCCCTATAATAGTAACCTAACACTCAGGCTATGTGCAGCAGTCCAGGACAAAAACTTATTTGAATTAAAAGCATATATACTGTCAAGGTCAGGAATTATAGTATTTTTGTCATTCAAAGAAGAACTGTAATGCATATCATCTTCAAAGGCCATTTCAGTAAAGTGTCTGGAAACGATGTAAAAGAGGAAAATTTTTGAGGCACCAAACATTGCCCGTAAAATCCATGTGGATAGAGTTGTTGTATTTGACATGAAATTTGACAGGCAATGTTAAAAACTGCAGTACTCCCCACTTCCCAGACACAACTAAAAATACATAAATCAATATTTTCAATAATATTATCGTCTTACAGTAATATCACCCTTCCGCGGAACGCAGAATAGTTTATCAAACTACAGTGACATGTCGAGACCACTGGTCGAGACTCGCGCTAACCATGTTAGTGACGTCAGTGACGCACGAGCTCATTAGTGTAGTTTCCGGTTCGAAATCATTAGTCATTTTTAGTGAACCGCGATGGCAAACCTTGCAAATGAATGAAAGAAAAACACTTCGTGATTGGTCCAACATGCTTCAAAAACATAAAAAGTCGTTCTCAATTATAGCATCGTGGTTCACCAATGTACTGAAAAGGCAAAGCGAATAAACAATTACGCTCTTTTTTGCAATTTTGATAAATACAGTTTTAATAGTCCACAGTTTAATGAGCCTGCCAAGTCATTGTTTTTGAACCTAATTAAATCTCCTCACAGGTTGATTCAGAACTGCAATACAATTGGAACAGCTATTTTAGTGTCACTGCACGCAGATTTCAAGTTTTTTAGACATGGACGCATTTTCCTTGATCTATATATTATTGCTTTCTGCCTTAAATCAATACTCCGCTACGTAACCTACACTAATTAATTGAAGAGTAATGACTTCGCAAAAGTTGTGCAGCTTGAAAATTAAAGAATATGATCAAATATGGCTTTTTTTTTCAAACTTACTAAGCTAATAACGTAACACAAAAACAGCTAAAATATAATTGTGATCACAGCTGTTATTGATACACGGCACGTTTTTCAAGATCACACAACTCGGGTCAGGAAAGTGAAAAAGACTATGTACAGCTGGTTTAGCTCCGTTCAACCTAACGTTCAACCAGGTTCAATTCGAGCCAACAAGAATGACACATGCGCTTACTTAAATTGAAGCGTACACACCTTTGCACATGCGCTTGAGTGTTACATCACGAAAACCGTGACATGCATGCACATAGGACGCACTTAATGCAAATGAGGTAAACCAACAAGTTTGAACATCTGTACGACCGTAACACAAACAAAATTCAAAACATGAATGTTTTATTGAGTATGCAGAGCCAAAGTTCTGCCGAGTTGGGTAAGACAAATTGTTATTAGCGGGAGGGAGTTAGCTTTCGGAACGGAAGCGCGCTTTCCAATATGATGGATTGCAGGATGTGCGGGATAACCAGATTAGACGCATTAGAAGAATTAAAGGAATTATTTACACTAACTGTGTATTGAAAAATTGTGATAATTGGGGGCATTTAGCGTTATAGCCTTTCAAATTCAAGAGTAAAACAAACGGGATGGATTAAGGAAACGTACGAGTTACTTTTGAAGTGAAGTGGGTAAACAATGTCTAGAAAACGCGCGTGTAGTTAAGTTTTCGTGGCCCGCGAGTGAAATTCACACCGCCTTGCCGCAAGCTTGATTTAATAAAAGTTAAATGTCAAAATGACGAGCACTTGTCATGGCCTTATCGCAAGATTGATGATCACAGACCGCTTGCCACGTAAAAAGAATGCGCAGAATCTTGCAATGTGTAACTCGAAGACGAAGCAGGCGTGGATGGTCATTAATCATTCTGTTCAAATCGATGCCTCTCCACCAATGCACGCTCGCGATATTCCTGTGGCTGTTCACTAGTGATTTATGGCCCTTTGGATTGTCTATAAACACGACGGCGGCCGGGAAGGAGGATGTGCGTTTCGAGACTTCGATGCTTTTACAACAAACTGCGCTCAAGAAGTTTGGTTTTTACGAAAACGAGATGAATTCAGTGACGCTCAAATTTTTCATGTCTTTGGCGTTAATGTGCTGTGCCACGGCTGGTAAGTCAATGAAAACTTGTCTAATGGAACATTGATCTAACTAGCAGCGTCGTAAGTTACGAAAGTTATGGTAACAGTTTCATGTTTTTCATTTACAATGCTTTGCATATAATCAACCCTTTCGCAAAGATCTTAACACCTATACACGTTCGTTTATTCGTTTTAGTGCAAGTGTACCATCTTTTAGCATATGTGACGCAATTTATGCTAGTATAAGTTTTGTTTGCCAGCTTATGCATTTTTAAACTTTGACTTGCGTGCCGCCATTAGCACAAAATGGGACATTGTCAAATACGTTCCACAAAATGCGCAAAGGATATTTAGCGATACAGGAACTGAACAAGACGGTTCAGTATTAGTACAAGTAGGTGTTAGAGAAAACTTCTTCTAAGCATGCTAAATAAAAACGCAAAAGAGGAAGGTCCGTTAATACACATACTGAGTTTTGTTTCGATGAAGCGGAAAGTATTAGCGCATAAACCGCGTAAAATGGAATAGAGAACAAGTTAGTTCAAGAGCTTTAGGAAGGAAAACATCTATTTTGTGTGAATCTATTTCGCGTTAGTTTATTGATTTCGTAATGCGTCTAACACCTCAAATCCTATCATCTCAACTTACAATAAACGCAGATGGATCATGAAAGGTTAATGGCGGTGCATGGAGTGCAAGGTGGTCACGAAAATAAACCTTTTTCACTGCTTTCTAGTATGCTATGCTTTGTTTCAAACCAAAATTTAGTAAAAAGATTACTTAGAGTCTGATAGTTTCCTATTTAAACTCAGTTCCATGAGAAACAAGCGAGTTTTTGTTGAAAAAGAATTTAGTGATGTAGGAAACAGCTTGTACTTTGGTGACGCAACTCTCCATACCAAAACTAAAATATTGATCACAACTTGAAATATTTTACAAAGTACAACTATCCCTTGCTGATATACGCTGTATAGTATGCTACAATATTACCAACGCGATTTGAAACTTAGCTTTGTTGTCTTTTAGATAAAGAAAAACTCTTTCAATATCTTTCCACTCCTATAAAAAAGGTCAACTGTTTAAGTTTTGAATCCAAAAGGTTTCACATTTATTCTTGCCACACTAATTACAAGGGCTTATTTGTTTGAGTAGTTTTCTCACTAGTAATATGCCGGTTGTGAGTCGTTTAATCCTATAGTTCTAGCGATTAAACGCTTTTCAAGTCATATATTAACTTTCGTTAATTTACAATGTACATAATTGTATTATAGGTCTTCATTTTCTACATGTACATCAGTGGGAATACTATCCTATAGTGGTACTATAAACCAATCGAGACATTTTTTTGGCAACAGCTAGGAGCATGTGAATAGCTGTCAGTTCCCATTGCTTCATGTTAAAATACCCTCAGAGACCAATTATTGTTTTGAGTTATGAACTGTTTGGGTACAAGCTGTTAAATTAAGTTTAATAAGTTGAAAGTCCCCAACTTCAAAAGTATAATCAACAAAGTCAACATAGCACTTGAGGTCTCATATTTTGAGCGCATTTCATGCTAATTTTTGATGATTTGGCTAAATCGTGATTTCGAAATGTAAGGTAAAGACAGTTGAATATGCAGTACAAAGAAAAGAGGCCGGAAATCACAGCAAACCATGTGCATAGAAAGGTGTTTCTAAGACACTAACGAATTTCACACAACACGCGACCTTCATATACAACTACATATAAGACTAGGAATTATCTCTTTATAACCTACAACCTGGCTATAGTTCAGCCAAAGAAATACATTCAGTTCGTGACGACAAGTATGTCTAATATTTCAGTGATAGCGGCTTGGTTTGATCTAAACGAGTTTTCCATTTGTTTCTATCGTAAAAACTATTGTAGTATTGATGTGTATATAATCCGTACTGAAATAAATTTAGAATATAAATATTCGTCTTTACGCAAAGGTGTTTTTCAAAGTCGAATATTATCTCCAGATGTTACTTGCTTCATTAAGACATCCGGCAAAAAACTATGCTTTATTTGCGCCAAATTTATCATTTCTTCAAAGAAATGACAGAATTTCGGGGTAAGACTAAGATGGGTAAATCTTTCCTAGCGGTTTAAGATTTTCTCGTTAAAAGAACATGGCCATGTGAAATGCCTTTAGACATGTCGTCAAAAGTAGAACTAGTTCGCCATAAAGAATGTTTGGGTGTGTCATGCGCACTCGTGCTTTGGCAATAATGCAAGTGGTTCTGCTCATGCAGCTCAATGAGAAACAATTAAAACAGAGCGAAAGACAAATTTCCTGTCCTTTTCCAAGTGTCGCCTAGCGTCAACTGAGTCTATTTGAACGCTATTCTTGCCTAAGCAATATTTTTGTTTGTTTCAGATGTGCCATGTAATGCATCAGTTGGGATAGAGGGTCGAGTTTTACCAGATAGTTCATTTGTCGCATCTTCTTACAAGTCTGGTCACCATGCTTACCTCGGTCGACTGAACAACAGAATAAGAAAAGTCAATGAAACTAAAAGAATATGGGGAGCATGGTGTGCAGATGATGCCAATACTAATCAATACATACAGGTATGTAAAAAAATGAAGAGAAAATCTCTCGGAGTGAGTATCTTAGGTAAATTTCAACTGATATATGATTCTGTATACAGCTTCAATTCTCCCTGCTGGGGAAACAAAAATGATCATTACCTATAAATATCTGTCTATTCATCTTAATAATTTATTATATGTAAAAATGTTTAGAAATCAAAGTTTTCCTGAGTAAAGTAATTGATGAACAAGAATAGACTGTAGTGTAAAATAAATTTTTAGAAACCTTTGGCAAAGCCTTTTATTACCTTTCCCTATCAAGACTAGTACATAAGAGTACAAAATGACTTCTTGAGATTCTTGGCAATGTTTTGTTAACGTAAAATCACTAGCTGATCTTCACACATTTTGTAATTTTGTGCTTCTTTAAACTTTATATAGGTTGACTTACTAACGGTTCGTAATGTGACAGGATTAGCGACACAAGGCTATGTGTATGGATATGTTAAATCCTACCAAATTATGTACAGTGTCAATGGAAAACAATGGTTTCCGTATAAAAACAACAGCACCATGAAACCCAAGGTTTGTACTTGTATATGCACAGATATGCACAGCAATTCAATTATTCATTGAAAAGTGGGAAAGTCAATGAAAAGATTAGGATAGCAACAGGTCAGACGTCAAATGATGTCAGAACATTTGGGTTGCTCACAGATTGAGAAACGGTCAAGAATGAGCGGTGTTTTTATATACTTCGCAACCCAATAAGATCTACTATCCTGATCCTATTTTTATCTGAACTATAGATCTTCAGGGGAAATGTGGATCCTACCAAAAAGGACAACATTGTTCGACACAAATTAAACCGCGTTCTAGCGGCAAGATACATTCGCTTCAACCCATTAACCTGGAATATGGTCATTTGCATGAGAGTTGAAGTTTACGCTTGTGAATTGCCAGTGCAAGACGTTCCAACCACCATTCCAAGAACTCAAGGTATACTGTAACAGATGGTGTACATGAGAATGAATAGATAACCAATCAACTTATAGCTCAACCTATACTGCATTATTTTCAATATGTAAGCTATTCTACTAGGTGGGAGCAAAAATAGCAAACATTTTAAAGCCAACAAACAAAAATTATTTGAAAATAAACATAGGATATAATGAAGATAAGCAGTGTAATTAAGAAAAGATTAGGTTGCCAAGAAAACAAACATTTGGATTTTATAAAAAAGGTACAACTGAATATTATTCAACTAAACGTTTATATGCATTGTTGTTGTTTATAGCAAATCCTACAACAGTGACGAATATTGTTGATATTAGAACATCTAAATCTGAGGTACCTAGTAGGAGTGATGGTAAATATACAACAATGGTGGCAACAGAAAGAATTGAAGGTAATTAGAAATACTTGTTTGTAACGCCAGTGGTTGATGCAATGGCCATAACTATAACATTTTGTTTATCAAGTTTCCTCAAAATTGCTGTTAAACCTACAAATAGTGCAATTCATTTGTTAATCCATCCTGATCCAACTAAATTTGGTTGAAAGAAAATGCGTTTTTTAAACTTGTCTTATCGTATTATCCAAGGTATTATCAATTACTGTCGTCTTGATTTGAATGATTGAAATTTTAATGCGTCTCCCTTATCTCGTAAAATCTTTTTCAACCCAAATTAACTAGCTACGTGTACGCTATGAATATAAGGATCCCCATAGTATAGCAAATATAGAATGAACCAACTATTGTTTATCCACAGAGGATGTTATATAGGCAATACACTTTCTTGCATGCGTGCAGTTCAGACTTTTCAAGTGGCATGAACAAAACTTCAGACATTCAACGCTCGAGCATATTACTCGGATATGAATTTGAAATTGTTGCGTCTTGTTTACATTCACACTGTCTATATATTAGGGTGAATTAATTTGAATGAACTTGTTTGTTTTCTTTCTAGAACAAGAATTTTCCACGGAGTTGTCATCTGTAAATCATGATAGCAATTCTGGTAGCATGGCGCGTATTTCGTTTTTTATTCTGTTCACCTGTATAGTGCTTGTTTTGAGCACAATCTTGAACTAGGAAACCTCATGTTCATTGAATAAATCTTAAAATCTGTAAAACAAAGAGCGTTGTAAATACAGCAACCTACACATAGAAAGCATTCAGGGCTTGGCTTCAAGGAAAGATTAGGAAAATTTTGGAGTTCTGTATAAATAATAACAGTGTATGATGAGCACAAAACAACGTTGACGTTGAAACAAATAAATTTTATATTTCGAAGCTGGAAATCTAAGACGAATATTGACATTGCTATTGTAAATAATTTGTTCTATTAATATTGTTAGAAAATAAATTAATAAAGGTTTCTAATACTGTAGCAGTGTAGTTACAGACTACTGTAAACAGAGTCTTGTGTAATGTCTCAAGTTTGTGTACAATTACACTTTCCAAGAAGAACTTGAACATAAATAAAAAGAAACTCATATGTCTTAGAATTTATGTAGGGTCATGGCTTCGCAATGATGACAATTCAAGGAATATAAAGTGTTCTAGCCAATTTTTTCCGTGTAAATTTTCCAAAGTTGCTCGAGTTTATATTTCTGCGGTTTCAACACCGTCGGCTTATGACTGAGGTTTATAGTAGCCTAGAGTATGCAAAAAATCTTTTTAGGCTCTTTTTAAGCGTTAAGTTGCAGGAGTTTGTTAATCTTTTAGGCCTAACCCTCCAAATAATCATTGTTGTATCTTACAGCACATGGTCTGTGCAGTCGGGGTGTGCTTCTCGAGGGAGGAGAGCTGTCAATTTTGAAATTAATTAAAAGCATGGTGATGACAAATACGTAGCCAGTATGGCGTTTCAGTCATAGATAAAATACAAGCGGTCTTTCTGAATTTTGTTTTAAGTCCACCTAAAATCTGATTCATGTCCATTTAGTTACTTCACTCATGAAACGAGGCATGTTGTTAGTCCAACAAATGAATTATTTCGAGGATATTATTTTTGTAACCAATAGTAGATTTCTATAATTTTAATGATCGTACAGTTCAACCACAGAATAACGTAAGCTGTTTACACACCCCAGTTGGGGTATCAAGGTGTAAATATGTTGCCAATATTGTCATTACCCCATTACTTGCATGAAATCTCACAACAGCATCCAAAATACATAGTAAGGTTGGTAGTTGATTATAAGTTGTGTTTCAAAACTCATTAACATTTAACAATCATAGGTCAGATTGGTTATAATGCGAGCAGTATTAAAGTCAGGATCGTTAGCAGTAATTTGTGTATGAGCCACTTAATTGTAGCCTCAAAAATTGAGAACTGAATAACTGATTGAGTTGTAAGATTTACTTACAATGACAGCCAGTCGGTCAAAAGAAGCAAAAATTCTCTAAAGAACTTTTTGAAGAAAATTTAAGGGCAAAAACTAGGACATCAAGGCACACTGGCATTGCTTGATAGGTTGCTTACAAATTGGTATAAAGACAGTGAGCAGGAACACAATATATGTATTTCTAAAATTCATTAAAAATTCATAAGCAAAATACAAAGGAAATTCATGATCCGTAGCGTAGATCTGATATCGACTCACTCAAAATTTCTCCTTTAATTTTTAGAGCCTAGATTACATCAATTCTCAAAATTCCAACACTAAGAAGCCTACAAAATCATGAATTTTAGAAGCCATATACAAACTTTGCAGTTTGGTCTTTATTAGATATATAAACCCTCGGCTCCACCTAGGGTTTATAAATCTGATAAAGACTTTCGCGCAGTTTGTTTGCAATTGGTTAATGAAAACTAGTTTTTGCAGCTCTAGGCTTCTCATTTATTTTGAACAATTGAAAGAGCCCTTAAGTCGGTCAGCATGTCTTGCACATCAAGATGTGGTTCCTTATCATCTGTGGCGTTACCTTTGTCATCAAATCGGTCAACCAAATCACCATACGCCTGACAGCACTTACTGTAGTAGTCAACTTGAGACTTCTGGAATGCTTCAAAGCATGGCTTAAAATATGTAACCCTACCTTCCCATAGTCGAGGTAATCCATCTAACATTAAAGCATTATGAGTCTCATAATCTGTTCTAGCTAACTCCAATTCTTTTTCATATTGCTCAAGTTTACTTTCATTCTGTGAAGTTTTCTCTTTTTCTTTATACTTCTCAAATTTTCCTTTCAATCTTATGTACTCTTGCAAACACTGCTCTCGTTTTTTCACACCACTGTTCATGTTTGGAAATATACCATAAAATCTTTTCAACGGTTCAATCGTTGTTTTCACAACGTTTGTTGTCAATTCTACTCGATAGGACTCAAGACATTTCAAAGTTTTTGCCAATTCTTCAGCATAATTCGGTTCGTTCGTTCCTTCACTTGCAGGCATGCTGGAAATATCTTGCGCTAGTTTTTGCTCCATTTTCGACAGTTCTTCAAACGATTCGTTACAACGCTTCATACCTTTGTACAGTTTCTTCGTGTTCCCTTCTAGATCGTTGCATTTTGCTATTTCCCGCTCAAATTCTCGGTCTACACTTGACTTTGGCGCTACTTTTTTCTTGTTGAAGAAACTCCAACTCATTTTAAATCACTAGATTAATTTAAGCCTCGTCAGACAAGTCTAAAATTGAAAAAACAACATACTTTTTGAATAGCCCACACATTCGTGGGGGCCATATTGTTTTTGTTTCAGATGCTTTTCTGGTAATTTCTACACAGGCACACAGACCACGTACCGCCTGAAAAACCGGGTGGGTGGAATGGTGGGTGCAATGAATGGGTGGGTCATACAGAGATAGAGTTGACACCACGGATAGCCTCTTGGAATGGTTATTATAATCGTTTTACCACATCTGAATCACAACCTGAAATCCACAATCACCACCAGATCAGTGTCAAACGGTGATCAAGACCATAACTACTACCAAAACTGCATAATTACCAGTGATAATTATGATAATTCAGATAGAATTTTCACCAGTGACAATTTTGATGAGCAGCATACTCTGCGTACGCGCAAGTGTACAGTTTTGACAAGTAAGGTCTATTTTAAACGTCAGATTTCGCATGAGTCGAACGCATTCAACAAAAAGCATAACGAGGCAGTAGTTCTGATTATCTTTTGTATTAAATACATTCGACCCACGCAAAATTCGACGTGTGAAACAGACCTAAACCCTAACGCCCTTTTCTTTCACTTCGTTTTGGCACATATTTCAAGCATGACTGAGACTCTCTTAGTAGCCAACTCTCATAGTTTCCAAAGCTGGCGCAGTAGGAATAAGTCATTATATCGAAATCCTGGTTTTCATATGGTCGTACAAAACGAAACTTACAATATAGAAGAATATTTGTCATTGATTCTGTCACTATAAACCTACTTGCTATTTAATATAATGGGAATGGAATGCAGGCATTCATGAAATTCAGATTCAAGATAAAAAACTACGTTTATTTCAAATATATATCCGTTCTTCATAATTTATAATTTCATTCAGTTTTCCAACTTCGTTTCACCTCTTTTTCGCTTCTTCAGCATTTCCACAAGAAATCTGTACCTCGCCACACACTCCTCCTGCAATGAATAGAAATACTTGTCATCGAAATGAAATGGAACGTACATCATGCATACCTTGCGCTACAATCAACATTGCCAGTCCTTGTCGATCTGTTGTTAGGACTTGAGCGGGTGGACAGCATGGTGAAGCGAGGAGTATAAATAAATACTCTAGGTACGTGAAACGCTCAGTTGTGAAAAAAATTATAAAGACAAGTCTATATTACAGCTTTTGTAATGAAAATGCACCTTGGTCTTTCCAGGAACATTTCTGGCTATTTGTGTCCATCGATCCGAAGCATCTTTAGGAACAGATGCCAAAGCGTGTTCAAAAAGTTTTTGTTGATTTTGTGACCAAGCATTCTTTTCTTCTTCAGAAGATTCTGCTATGGAAGGCCTCACAGCACTTGTTGTAGAATATCCTTTGTCTTGAAGTACTTCTGACTTCGTTGTGCCATTCACGTTCGCATTTACTTGTTGATCACTTGATAGTCCATTACTATCCTCTCGTATGGCTTGGGTAACAATATTGTCATCTAAGTTCGTGCTTTTCTTATTGGGAAGCAGTCTTGTTAAATCTCCTGAAAATTATTCACAAATATGTATGACTTTACGAATATGTGTATGTATATCATATGGATGCAAATAGTATGCCACTTAAGACAACAGCTGGAAGTTACTATTTTATGTTTCATGTATCATGATATCTTCCATATCTTTCATTGACATACCCGGATGAGGAACGGCTTGGTCTTTTATCATTGATTTCGTTTTCTTTACTTGTCTTGTAATCTATGGAAGAAATACAGTAATGGAGATTACTCCGTTTGACAAGTAAATCAACTAATTGTATAAAATATAGGGAACACTCAGTCTGCGGCCCAATTAGCCTTTCTCACGCTATGCGACCAGGCCTTAAACTCGCCATTATCGGGTGGCAAAATAACTGAATTAGGCAAATTTTGTGATATTGAAAGCAAATAAAACCAAATTTTTCGTTTTTTAGTAATCCTGAGACTTTTGGTAACTCTGTATGATATTTCAGTAATAGATTTCGAAATTTCGTCGAGAAAATACGAGGAAAAATTGTAAATTTTCGGCGCGTATTTACGTAGGAAAATTTCGTTATGTAATCCAAATTCTCATCAAATATGAAGGTAGCAGGTGTCAACAAGCATAAAATTCTATATTTTTTCTTTTGATAAAAAATGATGGCCAAAAACAATGATTTTGCCACCCAATAATGGCGAATTTTGAGGCCTGGTCGCATAGCGTAAGAAAGGCTAAGTAAATGCACTCACGTCTTTCACTGATCTATTCATATCACAAGCAACTTTTTCCCAACGGCCAGGAGTACCACCAGGATATCTCACCATCAAACGAGAAAGCTTTGATAAATCTTCCTCACTCCACTCACCTTCCTATTAAATTTTATAATCACATGAAGTCTTTACATACGATATTTACTACCTATTATGTCTTGTCAAGTTCCGTCGTACAGTATAACACGTACCCAGTTCTCAGGGGCCACTCGACCTGCAGCCTCCGTTATGTTGTCGTCCTCTTCATTACGTGTTAGCTGTCCGGTGACAGGTGCACCCTCCCATTTAGCAACATCATCTGAACTCAACCCAGGTTGTTGCACAACACGTTGCCGACGTTTTGGTCTCATTGCATTTTCTGATAATCAGAAGATAATCAAGCAAGAGTTTCATTAGAGACTATTTTCATTAGCAATGCATGACCAGTAGACATGGCAAACTTGACCGAAATTTTCAAGCGTTTTTTCCTGTTTGAAACTTTGTATATTAGCTCCAACACGAGACAATGGTCTTAGCTTTGTTTGTTTGTAAGCAACAGATCTCAAAAGACATTGAATAGATTTGCACGAAAGTTTACAAACGTTATCGGCATACGAAAAAGACCAACCAACCAGGTTTTCGTATCATTCGGCTAGGATAAATGGATAAAATATTCATCAAAACTTGTCTTGTAGTCTTTGAACGCTTTCTAAGTATGTGGTGTCCATACTTAGTACCTGCTTCTAATGCTCTTTCTTTTTGTTCTTCTTCCTCCATTAACTTTTTTCTTAACTTCTCCTGTTTATAATATTCTCTTCTCAACCTAGCGTTATGAATGGTGGATATGGTCAACCGATAAAGAACAAACGGCAAAAGATCCCAGAATGTTGGCTTGCGAACTCCTTCCACTTCTACAAAATGATCACGGAGAATCGGCTGACTTCAAAATCACTAAGGTCGCCGGCTAATACCCGGTCCCCCTTTTTAGGGATTCTGAATAAAACTACCATAATGTTTTAAGGAAATTGTGTTGGGAATGCCACTACACGTCCGAAAGACATTCTGGAACTTGTATCCAGAATACGCCATAAGGGGAACCGGTTATTATACTATACCGTTGTTCCCTCCCACCACAACTTCCGAAAACGTGATGTAAGTATCATCTAACGTTAAGTTTCCAGATAGAGAAAAAGAGTAGGGCTGGGCAAATCCGTATTTTTCATCTCCGGCTCCGGCTCCGTGGCTCCAGCCAAAGAAACTCCAGCCTTGGGGAAATAAACTCCGGCTCCGGCAGAAAATTTTCCTTATTCGGCAAAATCGTGAAAATTCGAAATTTCATGGAAATTTTGCATTTCAAAATGGAAGCACTATCATAAAAGACAAAGTCTGACAGCAGTCTCCTGCCGGAGTTTTGCCGGAACTGAGCAAACTCCAGCTCCGACGCACAGCACCAAAAATAAGCACGCAAGGTGTAGTGAGATTGACAAAAAACGGTCTAGCAAATTTGAATTTCCAGACTTCCAGCCCAAAAAATTGTCCCCAAACAAACAACTTCACGCTAAAGCGCAACGTTGCAGGCTCAACTTACCTAATATGTCCTCAACTTGAACTTCATTCACTACACCCCCCTGCTTGATTATTTTCCTATTTCTTTTCTCTTTTTTCTTTTTAAAAGATGTCAAAACGTCATCCTAAATCCCCCAAAACACTGTATTAAAATTAGAAATGCAAAACTGCCAAACAGTTCAACTAGTATTCATTCGCAGACTCGCTCACTAATCGAGGCTGTGTGTTGCATGCTACTTCAACATGCAAATTATACTGTTCAATGCAGTTATTTGAAGACAATCGATAGTTTTTCATAGTTGTAAGATATTCTTCACTTGTAAAACTATTGTCTAAAAATGTCTCACACATTTTTGACAGGACGTACAAGTTTCTTGCTAGTAACACAGTGTTTCGCGGAGATCTGGGTTCTATCTACTTTGATTTATTACAGAAGTCACACAGACTTTGGGGCTAGATGAATTCTCAAAAAAAATATGAGCTGATCTAAACTGGTGAACACAATCAACTAACCAGCTCCAACTTTCGCTCCAGATATATAGACCAGGCAATAATAAAATGGCCGACAGTAGAAATGACAAGAATAAAAAATACGAGCTCAAGAAAGCCCATCTTTCGCACACGCCGATAATAAAACACAGGTTGGCGCCAATCAGGCAAACCATCTCGCAAGATAACATCATATCTGAAAATAGAAAGTTTGCCTACTAAGTAAAAAACTACTTCATTAATATCTGATGGGAAAACCTCTGAATCTCAATGTAATATATTAAGGGATGAAACTATTTCAAATTTGTGAGCCAATTCGAAAGACTAATGTGTCCAGAGTACCTTTTTCGTTTTTCTTCATCTTTTAAAACTTCTGATACAGCAACAAGCTACACAAATAAAATGACTGGTACAGGTATATACATGATAAAATGCTGAGCCATAGCTATATTTACAAGTCAACATATTTAGCTTTTCGAACAGTAGTCGGTGAAACTTATTTAAGCGGAACAACTTAATTTGCTTCTAAGTTGTTATAAACCAGACTGAGACTCTTTGCCAAGTGACTGCAGTACCTGACGGAATTTCTCCTCTGATTCTGGATCATCACTTCTGTCAGGATGCAGGTGAAGTGATAGTTTACGATACGCTTTCCGTATTTCACTAGAACTTGCATCCTACATAAAAGAACAAAAAATGCATGCAGTTTTCATCAATTTTGAGCACATATACGAATGATAATGTTCTTTTCCTTGCTTTTTCATTAATGCCTTATGTCAGAAAATTTTAGTTGTCAAGGTTGGAAGGCCCTGACAGGTTGGGTTTGCTACTAAGAATATAGCCATTTCACATTGCAAAGAGCAATAAAACCGTCTGGCCCAGCATTAGACGTATGAAAACAGTAGAATACAGGAAAACAGACAAAATTGCATCTCAATCGAGATTAAAAGAGCCTTGTTAGTCCATATAAAACCATCAATCTTAACTCAAAAACTTATTACTTTGGGCTGCTATATTTAATCCTGAATGCTACAACACATGGGCATGCCGTGCTTCGGTAATCAAGTAGAGACCCTCCACAAGCTCACACATCCTTAAAACGAAGAACAATAAAATCTTGACATTTCAAGCAAAGTCCTTTGTCAAAAGTGATTAATACCACTTCAAGTATTCATTACTAGCACTTGAAATGTTGTTATTGTGTATCTCAGGCACACGTGAACTCAAGATCACGCATTTTCTTATTGTATAAGTGTACAATGTGATTCATAAACAGTGAATGAAACGTTTATATTGTACATTATTTCTCAATTGTTTTCAGAAGTTTTGAACTTGATCTCTACTATTCTCTACTCTCTAGTAAGTGCTACGTTTTGATCAAAGACGAGTACAAAAATGAACTATGACAAAACCACTGGGATATACTGAATAGAATAGAGCTTCATGCAAGTGGCAAACGAATCAAGATTGTCAAACGTGCCATTATGCCACTAGTATAAAAGTGTTGATACATATATAAATGTAAAAACTGACCTGCTTTACTCCTAGAATTTCATAAAAGTTGGTTTTTACATCATCGACCAAATCAAACAACTCAAGGTCAATATTGTCCCAAGCGAGAACGGTGTGGTAGAAAGCTATGGAAAGAAATAAAAAGTTCAAAATGTTCATGTCACTCTTGAATTTTGAACTATTTCTTTGCTAAACACGCAGGCTCGGTAGATTGGACCTGCGGTTTCGTGAATGCGTCTACTTCATATTGCCTCAATCGAAATTGTTTCTTTCTGTGCTCTTCTATTTGTCTCTTTTCACTGGAAGTAAAAATCGTAAAGTAGGAGTTGATGGTTCATACGAAAATCTTTCTAAAGTAAACCAACGATTTCAGCGCATGGACGATAGATTCATTAGTTCTGTTGTATTTGCTCCGTTTCTTATACTACACGCGACTGAGCAAAAACAAAACTCGCGATTTTGTAGTTGAACAGAACGGCTCTTCTGTGAATGAAGGAATGAGCTGAAAGGTTCTGATGTTGAACGATAACTGATTAGTTTGGATAAAAAGATAGTTTAACACATAAACTTTATCAGTTCCTTATTGTGCAGTTACACTATATCTTTATGTAATAAAACTGTCTAAAACCGAATTCTTAATAACCAGGGGCCGATTGTATAAAAGTTTTTACTACGTTTTAACTACGATTTTGTAGTTATAAAGTAGTTAAGTCTTGAATAGGCGATTCTGGTTGATTGACATTCGTATTTAACTATAGTTACTTTAACCACGTTTTTATACAACCTGCCCCAGGGCTAAAATCTGCTGCATGCACGAAACATATAAACTTCTCTAGAAAAACAGATAGATTCAGAAACGACTGAGTCTTCAACGTTTAAAGTCGATACATAATAATTGTTTGTGAAATCTGTCGTACTAATTGTAATTATCCCCATTTCATCCATCATTGTAACTAATAAGAGTTTGAATTAATTGTCATTTGATGGCAGCCATTTGAACTTGTTCTCTTCAAAGTTAATGTGATGAAGCATTACTTTATAGCTGTAGGTTGGCCTGAGCTATCACCTGGCACCAATTAAGAAGTTGTAAAGAGTTTTTATTATAAATAGCGCTACGATTTTCAACCGAGTTTTCCTTCCCAGGATACACAAGCTCGATCTATAGTGTAACGTCATTGTTTTCAAATGGAGAGATTAGATGGATTAATATATTCATCAAGACAAATGATCTGCGTTCCCTAAGTAAATTTTGTAGTTAAATCTAATATAGCACCCTTGCTATAACTAATTGCACTGCTGCAATTAATAAACAGTAACACTGTTCCTTTCAAGCATACTCAAAGCACTAAGGAAGGGCAGTTGCCAGGGCTGTTCCTAATCCATTTTGACTTGTGCAAATTAGCTGAGATTTTAATCCGATGTAATTTACTCTGGCATACATATTCCCTTGACAAGAATCATTAACATTAACATGCGACATCTTTGCTGCAATCAAAACTTTATTTGAATACATTAATTAGGGAACGCAAATAAATTGCACACTATTTTGTGAATTCTATTTTCAAGCGTCGAAGATGCAACGATGCGAAAAACGATTCGAAAACAACTCTCAAAGATCGAGTTACGAAAAAACGTGCTGCTATTAAGAACAACGTGTTCAAAAAGATTTATACACCACAAGCGGAAGAGAGTAGTACAATTTGAACTCTCAGAAAATGATTTATTACACTGCAATAAGCAAATGGCAGATTTGCTTTTGTTTGGCTTTACGGAATACGGATAATCAAATTGAATATATCTGTAATGATGATACTGAAACTCTGTTGATTAATAAAATTAGTTTAATTCACTTTAACAAAAGTAAGCATCTATTAGGAAAATGTATTTCAAGTATGAACACTGGATCATGCATTCTCTCCTCTTCAGAATTCGATTGCTGTTTAATGCTGATCTCATGCAAGTCAGTGTGATTTCGAACTAAGTTTAAATTTGATAATGGCTGTTTGGTGGTCAGGAACAAAACACAAAGAATTTGAAAGCAATGCTCAGAACACGTAACATAAGTCAAACACACGCATTATCTTCGAGTTTCCGTGAAAATTAAAGTTCGCCAGACAAGCTCAGCTAATCTCTAACTACCTTGCCATTGACTCTTGCCTCAGTGCATTACCAAACCAGTACCGAGCTAGTGAATCAAGCAAGCCTAATATTAACCTTCTATAGTACAAAAACTTCGTTCACTCGTCCATAGCTTACATTTGAACTTCAAAGATTACGTGTGTGACTCTACAAGTTGATTTTTTTAATTAATGTGTTAAAGAATCTTCATTTTCATTTTTTTATTTAACTCCTACAGGAATTTACAATGCAGAGAAACAAATCGAGCTTAAACTAGCGTGGACATTTAGTCTGTAGCAGTCAGTCAGTACACAAAATTTACCCAGAAACGAGATTATCTTCATTCCAGAACTTTGTTATTAGCCGCTCTATCAAAGGACATCACCTTTTCAACAGCCAAAAAGCCAGGCAAGGAAGCGTGTCTTTGCAAATGTCAATGATAATAGAATGCGCCGTGAGGCGAAATGAATATTTAAACAAATTATTTGATGTTGTTATAACGCTGAATGGTGTGAATCATGACGGCACAGTACATCTTCTCTATCAACTTGACTGTAATTGACACTCCGGGGAAACTAGAAAGAAACAAAGAAAATAGCAACGGGAGATTGATGTTATACTACTCTTTCAAAAACCAAAAAGTTTAAAAGTATGTCATGTTATTGTATCACAATGATTGCAAGCTTGTATCAAAAGAGCGCAATCGCGTCCTTTTCGCTTTGGTCGACTCGTTCCTATGAAACGGCTACATGGCTGACGTATGAGTTTAAGTGGAGTACAAATGAAAGTCGTTGCTGTTTAATTGTCTTTTAATGACTTGAAATGTTTCTCGCCGTCCCTGCTGGGTTAATTGCACAAATAGCAATAACAAGGCTCATTTTTTTGCCAAGTTTCCAAAGTATAGCAAGTAGTTCGTTGATGTTCAGAAATATAGTTCGGCCGTAGTTATCAGAGAGCAGGCGCCGTTACAATTGTGGATTCATCTAGTTTTATGCCGCGTGTATAATCATCCAGCACTGTCACAACTTGAGCGAATTTAAATCAATTCATTCATTTGCGTGCTAATTAAAAATCGATATTTCAATTCATTGATACTTTACAGTTTGGATCGAATTTGTATGTACGAACAAACAGCGCCAGAGAGTTTTTGTTTAGTGTCAATATACATACTTGAAAGTAGCTCAACACATGCAGCTGCTGAGCGGCGGTATCATTTATGAAAACGAATAAACATAGATGATTATTAAAATACATCGCTTGTGAATTTTATGCTAAGTTTAATACATGGAAAGTTCATGTAGATATCACCATTTATCTAGCCTGGGGAATTATAAAACTTGATGAGATTTTAGTTGGCATTGCAACCGATTGATGAAATTGAAATTTCACTGATCGTGAACTAAAACCATTTAGTAATCCTGCTTTTGTGAAATGTAGCACGTAATGTATATCATTACAGTATTTTGTTTTATCGACCGTGGACAATAGAAAATGAAATAGTTGTTTGTCGAGCAGTCTCGTTTCCGTGCTCACGTTTTGCACGCTGATTGGCTGGTGGATCTGACTTGTCTTTAATAAAAAGAGCATTGAACATAGACTGCAATTACATAGATTGCAATTAGTTGGTCAGTTCAAGTATTCCCAGAGAATAATCAACACGAAAGATATTATGAATTGCACAAGAAACTTTTTTGATGAATCAGATCTAAATAATGAACAATTTATGGAAGCTGTAAGAAATTGTAAAAAGCGCAGAAAACGCAAATCTTCTGGTGGAGCACGAGAACCGGTCGTACAAAGACATGCCGCAAATCTGAGGGAAAGAAAACGTATGCAAAGCATCAATGAAGCATTTGAAGGACTTCGACATCATATTCCAACGTTACCGTACGAAAAAAGGCTGTCAAAAGTCGATACTTTACGTTTAGCTATTGGCTATATTGGGTTCCTCACAGACATTGTAAAATCAGATGTGAGCCACAACGACAAATTATGTAGTCGTCCACGCATCGAAAATAAGAAAAAAATTATGATTCGTCATAGAGGTTTAGGTACGTAGTACTTTTCCATGCTCGACTTTATGTTTTTTAAAATTTTTTTTGAGTATTCCATATAAATAGATTGACGAAGGTAGTAATCAGTGTGAATATTAAAATGTATTTCCTATATTTAAGACATTAAAAATCCTACTCTTTGACAAAAATACTCAAGAACTTTACATCTGAACGCAAATGTAATATCTTTACTGGGTGTTATAACAGTAGATCTGCTTAATGATTTTTAAACGAGCTGTGCACTGCGAAGATGATTTTGATCAATCATGGAGTGAATCACAGCTGAGAAATAAATAACAGGAAGAGAGCTCACGTAAAGCTAACCATGCATTCTTTTTGTCCATAGACGTGCCAAACGAATATGGACTCCCACCTTTACGAGGGCACTCACTATCTTGGACTGACAAATCAAAATGTGCACAAAACTCGATCATGACTGCAAAAGTGTGGACACCTGAAGACCCAAGACGAAATAGCACTTGTCCAGCTTCGTTTCAGATTCCATATCAATAGTTTTCGCAGGAAATACCGCCGCTTAAATTTGGCTAACGAAGCGGTAGCAGGGAAAGATTTCAAACTTGTAAATCCTAAAAAGCTAAACCAAGGAAAAATGTTATAACTTGTGCGCTGTTAAGTGCATGCAATGCCTGAAAGAAAATTTTTTGTAATTGTAAAACATAATTTTTTAATAAAGTCTTTTGTATATGATTGTAAACACGTTGCATATATACTTGTCGTTCGCCATTATCTCTCACACTTTTTTCTCAACTCCGGTTGCTTCAACTTTGTTCACGTAAAATAAGTGCCCAAATGAGATGATAATGACGCCATTTGCAGGCAGTGGATACTTGTTATGCGTTTCACCTGTCCTGTTTGACTTAGACATTCACAGGTCAATTTGTTATGAAAAAACAACTTGAGCTAGCCTCGGGCTTTAAAATCGAATTTGTATAAGTACAGCACAACTTGGAAAACCACAAATATGAACTGTACGTTGATTAATCTTATTAGGTTAAACAAGAAAAGCTGTGAATAATAAAAAAAACTCGAGTAAATATCTACTGGTAGCTGTGACTTCAGTTTGCATTGACTTTTAAACTACATGACACTTTAGAAGAGATAGAACTAGAATATGAATGACATTTGAATTGTTGTTTGTTGTCCCTTTACTCTTTTTTCCATCCATTTTAAAGAAAACAGAACACAAAAGTTGTAATTCTGTATTATACATATAATGGAGCAATAAGAAACGAGTAAAACACGGTGCAGGTAGAAGCCCTCATATGTGGCCCTTACATGCCTTAAACGCCTTCATGAAAGGCATTTCCAAAAAAAAAATTCCGAAAAAAATATTGACTCTGAATAATTCCGACTCTGTCCATACACTCTTGTTTTTAACTTGAATATCAAGAACACAAGATGTCTATTTTCGGAATTTGTTTTATTTTGTATTTTCTTAAGTTGTCTGCTTGCCGATATCAATCAAGATTTAACTCTATAGATGTTTGGAAAAAACAGTTCACGCTACATGCTGAAAGGACATAATTCATAAAAACCTGTACAGCTCTTACAATCAAGGTTACACCGTTTTTTGTTGCTCGAGGCATAAAATGTACTAAAGGACAGCCACATCAGCATGACAATGAGAAAAAAACTGAAAAGAGAATTGATCACACTTATATAGAAACAAAGAAAAAGTAGTTTGTGTGTTTTCAGACTAAAAATTTGTCAGCACAAGGTCGTAGCTTTGGTTTTTGCTCGGCAGAAAAAAGTCAAGCAATTTTCTCATGAATCGAAAGTTAGAGATAATTTAAAGCATGTGCTCATCTTGGTATTGTTCATTTTCTAATTACTCAGCAAGGAGTCGTCAGCAAAGGACCAACGTCTTTTGACATTATGGAGTTGTTCTTCAATCGTTCACTCCATACAATCTCTCGTATTGTCTATGTTACACATAGGTGTTTATCTCCGAGAACAACTCGTGTGTTTAATTGCGTTGCTTAGGTTTGTAACCGCGAGCACAACGTGGCATCAATGTTTAAGTTTTCATTGAGCACATATAGCCACGCCGTTCAAGCATTAGGTTTCCTTTGTTTGTGCAAATTCAAATAGACTTAGCAGATGTTCTTAGCCACATAAAATAAATTTTGAATGATAATGAGTTTAAACATGTGACGAACTCAAGAAATCTTGTCAGTCTTGCTGCATTTTCCACTGCTAAACCCAGTTTTTCGCGCTCAAATCCATTGGAATTTGACTTATTTCCATAATTAATACCCCGAAATTCGAGCTGGATTCCCGACCTGAGAAAAGAAAACTACAGCAGAGTTTTAGGGCAATCAGTTTATAGTTAATTAAGGTTTATGTGAATGTATTGTCTCATTGCAATGTCAATAGCATTCATGTATCTATTCAAGACTCCTTTCAATATGCAGTAAACCCCCAAACAGAAACGCCCAATTTAGCCCACTTTGCTTTGATCCGCACACGTGCTCGTTCTATGAAAGATCGTTTTAATCTAGTTGCCTGTGTGGAGACAGAAACCATAAAAAAAACAAGATAAAGAAAAAATGTTGTTACCTCAACAACAGTCCAGAAAAGGGAAATTCCTTGCTCCATCTTCACTTGGACAAACAGGTTGACTTAATGAATTATTCAAGTTGGAACAAATTAGAGAGATGGCAACACAAAAGGTCAAAATACGCTAATTCTAATGTTTTTAGATAAAGAAACATACCAGAATTTTAAAAATCAATCTTTTTTGCCCAGTCACTAAAGCAAAATGAACGCAATCGTGGTCGACAACTGCGCATGCGTTCAACTAACACTATCATACAAGAATAGTCGTTGAAAAAAGTTACAACAAAGAAGACAGCTGCTCGTAGCTGGTAAATGTATTCGCAAATACCGCTGTGTATTGCTAAATGACGGTTTAAACAGTTTAATTGCTGTTCAGTCTGGTTTTAGCTCAGGTTTCCATCTGATAACAAGATTTACAAGCCCAGCTAAGTAAAACTAATAACTATCAACAATTAAAGATTATTTTATGTACTTTAGTAATTCTTGCCAATCCAAAACTGAACAAACTCACAGCTATGCATCTGTGCTATCCTTGGTTTGGATGTGTAATGATAAAAGGGCTACGTATAGATTTTAATTTAATCATTCATCTTATTGTTCCATTGCAACTGTGCAGTTCCCATTATAACAAATCTGTGCATTTAGTATATAATTAATTTACGTGCTTGAATATTTTGGTAAAATGTTTTTAGCCATTCTTGAACGAGAGAAAACGATCCCAAGAACTACTAACTCATTTTAATGTCCTACAAAAGGTGTGCGTAAATTTGCTGTAGCTAAAATGCTGAAGTATCGGCAAGATTTGGCAGATTGATTTGTTTTTAAAGCTTTCAAATAAAAAAGTTCAAAAGTGGTAACGATACAATACATCTGTTTTTTTAAAAAAATGTTGACAACACTCTAAAGAATGCTGCCTAAACATGTAATTTTTTTGTTTCATTTGTCTTAGTTTTGGCCCAAGTTTTTTCATTCTTTGAAGTCCGTTATGGAACATGTTTTTTGATGATCATTGCACTTTACATCAATTTAGTGCATAAAATTAGAAAACGAAAAGTTTATTCATTCATGAGTTTAAATTGAGCCAATACACAGTTGCCACATAAGACTTCTTTTTTCCCTTTTGAAATTTATAGTCTTTATTTGTTTGATTATCTTCGTTTTGTGCACCAAGAATTTTTCTTTGTTTAACAATTGCAACTCAAATTTCTAAATTCTATTTGAAAATAATTTATCTCAGTTTTTTAAAAAAACGCTATATTGCATGTACTTTCTCCAGCTTTTCTTGTCCCCGAAAATTAAGAGTTTTTGTGAAAGAAATAAAGTTACTGCTTCCATTGTTGCCACTTTTACTTTGTCCAACGTAGAGAGTGTTTAAGTACGTTTATCATAAAGATGTGGTTTACATGCATGCACGAAGATTTTAGGAACTATTAGTGGTACTTATTGGAATTGCAACGATTTAATTCTCCTTTACTGAAGAAATTATGACAGGACAGCTGTCCGTGACTAAACAAAATATAGTTTTCAAAGTCATTTGTCGGCTACATCCATTCAAGAGTGATTTGTTGAAAGATCTTTCTCCGCTTTTGGTCAGAAATACTGTCACTGACTAGGCAATAACACGAGGTAGATTTCATCGCTCAATAATGTTTGATTATATCTTTTTATGTTTTTGACGTTGGCATAGACTGGACTTTGCAGAAGGGTTTTACAGAAATGAAAAAAATTGGATTGACATGCAATATATATGGACTTTTATGTGTTGAGGAATAACCACTTATTTTGTACTTTGACAAACGCTGGACAATTTTTCCTCGAGGGGAGACTTCCCATCCTGAAATTGTCGGCAAAAGTCCATCAGCTATACTAACTGAAATTTGAGATATTTGTACTGATTTATAATTTACAACTTGGTAAGGAAGTTATACCCAAACAATAAATCGAAAGTCTAAACAATGTTGTTTCGTAGTGTGTGGTGGGTACACAGCTGCCATCAGTCAGCGAGCGTGAGATTTTCGCACGTGTCTCTTACTCCACTGGTCGTGAAATGAATTCTGAAAATCCAGAATCAAATACACGCCATTGATTGACAGACAAAGAAAATTGATTGAAAGTAAACAGTTAACAGACACTTTAATTGAAGAAAGTTTAATGTTTTGTGTCTTTTGTATTGAAAGTCTTTGAAAGAGAAGGCGAAAACAAACTATATGCAAGTTTTCCGAAGACTTTAGATGTACTTGCCTTACCAAAAATAGAAAATACCTCTCGGTCACATTGATGGAATATAGCTATTAGCTTTTGGCCAAGTGAAATATTTTTAGAAACAATCATACTCGCACGACTTATTGGTTTCCGCATGCAAAAGTCTAATATAAATTTAACAGAGAATTAGCTCATATAAACTGAAGTCGCATTCTGCAGTATCGAGTTAAATTATTAAATGAAAATTATGAACAGCAGAAGTGGAAATGAAAACCAACATTCTTAAATACAAGAATTATAGCTGTACGATGTGTTTTTAAAAAATATTTACAGTATTGTAACTGGAAAGCTAGAAATAGAACCGTTGACTAAAAGTAAGCCTCACCACGTTCACACAAAAAAATAATAAAAATAGGAGGTTGAACACCTCTGCGTGCACTGGCTGCAGAATTTGAAGTGTCAGCTATAATTAGAGTTACTTTAAAGAAAGTTTTGTATGGAGTAAGGGGATTTGCAGAGTTAGCATATCCATGCATGTATGATGGCGTGAACGGTGAATAACAACTATCTTCACTTTTTAATAATTCTTGATGGCATCGAACAAACTACACGCATTAAAAGAAATTTAATCAAAGTATCGAATGAAGAGTGGGAACTCACCCAGCTGTGGTAGACTCGTGAACAAACAAATATTGTACAGATATGAATTTTATATGAAGGCAATTAGAAATCATATTGATAAAGCTGTAAAGCTTGAATTTGTAGGTAAATACAAATTTTGACTTGACTGTCAATAATAGTGAGCAGCCGTCCACTAATTAATATGTATCATTTCAAGTTTAATAATTATGTATGTTTATTGTTTGATGGCTGTACATGCATGCGTTGAATATGTAAGGCACAATTTTAGTTGGCCTTATGCCTTTGAATAATGCAAAAGTAAAATTTGAAATATTGCAAATTGTTTTTGTAATCTGTGCACAATATAGCTAGACATTCAAGTTTACTCTTCAAGATGTGGCCAGAAATTTTCACTCCTTCAAGCGTTTCAGAAACAGTTTTCGATCTAACACACTACCATTGTGAATAAAACATGGTTGTATTATAGCTGCAGTTAGATAATGCCCATACACTTTTATGTCCTAATTCTAAAAAGATATATTGTTAGTTAAATCAATAAGATTCTTTGTTGGCGCACTTATTTCTTCCTAGTTTTGAGGAGATTTGTTTGTTCAAAAAGTCAAGATCCTATATTTACCATACAAGCACAAGTATCTTCTTCATTTAAATCTCATTTCCCAACTGGCTTGTTATGAAACCTATTAGCTTTCTTTGGCAACCTTATCATGAACATTTCAGATAATGGTGGACACTACCTCCTATTTTAGCAACTTTTGATTGCTTAATTGCAAAGGTATACGCTTCTGATTGGTTAGTCGTTATGGCGTTGGCAGTAGAAAATTATCGAATCTTGGAACCTCTCCAGTTAATATGCGTAAACTGCTATTTGGTATTCCTGTCCCCCCTGGTTCCTATTCACCTGCTCTAATTATACAAAACGATCGAGAAAAAATTCATTATGAGTTTTATTTCGTTCAATCCACTACAATAAAAAAAGATAGAATTCGTTGCGGTTTTAAATCTTTTAAAGTGACCGTTGATGAATTTTGTCGAAGCAGCATCAAACTACAAACGATTCGTTTTCTGGTTGACAACGTCGATTACTTCGCAGCAATTTGGTTTCTGGTACTTTCATCGCACAAAAAAATTATTCGCGCAAAAGATCATGGTGAAATCGACATGTCATCATTTTTTTATTATGGTGGACTGTGACAATACGGCTTCAGAAAGTCTCTTACGCCCGTTTCAAACGTCGTGCTACTGCCGTGTCGAATGCATTAAAAACCATCGATAATCAGCTGAAAATCCTCATTATCGATTGTTTTCAATGCATTCTACTCGGCAGAAGTGCGACGTTTGAAACGGGCCTTAGCCAATCTATCACGCTTGATTTAGTTGATAAATTAATGCAATGACGTTGAATGTTTACTAAGTTGCTTTCTTCGTTTCAAGCTCTGACACGTTTCATTTGTAGAGTCCGTTATTCCGCAAATGCGATCTTAGCAATTTTTGGACAGAACTATCTTTTAACAATTCATACTGTACATAAACCCAGTAATACCACATATTATACCTGACAACATCTGAACCCGATGCGCTATGACTAAAGTTATATCTTTCTTCATTATCTTCAGTTCAGACTTGTTCCATTAGAACATACTTCTCACTTTGTGTTCTTCACGTTCTTTCAAATCAGTGCTGGCTCTGAGGTTCTGACTTCCATTTCTTGTTCGTTATACTTTGATTTTGTGAAGCAGAGTAACGTTATTACGTATGATATTGCGTACCAGCAACCTGTAGCCCGCCTTGAACAAGTACATAAAAACTTGACAAAAAACCCATTCACTTCGACAACCTTCAAACAACTAAATACATACTTTGTTAACGCTCGTGTATATAGATTATGGCACTGTGGGAATTTTATTCAGGCTTCATGCATAGTTCCATAGGGTCGTGATTAGACTAATTAAAATACTGTAGCTCAGCATGTTAAATTTCTGTGGGAATTTTGTAATCTGGCAACTAAGTTTCGCTAGCCTGGAATATTGTATTGATTTAGCAAGGAAAGTTCGAAATTTCACTGAAAGGAAACATAATATAAACGTTGTAAGAATCTGTGCTTAGCCTTTACGACGTAGTTGTGTTAAGACCAAACCCACATTTCATCCTTATGGATCATCTAGCATGCATGACCATATTTTATCCGTTTATTTTGCACCCTGCACTTCATATTTGGATCTTTAAAAGACCTCTTCTCCGTTATACTATGCCATTGTACATTATAAATTTTGTCCGTAAAAGTGGCGCTGTACGTGTTCTAAATCAGTGTTTGGCAGCATACATGAAAAAGATTCAAATCTTCTTGAGGTCGCAAGTTCAATTTCACCGTGGTCAACGTTCGGTATGGCTATGCATTGATTGCTAGTTTTTAAAATGAGCTTATCTACCAACAAGTATGTCCCCCAATTTGACTGAACATGGCTGCTCGTTTGCCTGAAAACACTGCTCTTGAGTCTTGAACAAGGAGTAGGCAAGCAGTTAATCTACATGATTGAACCACATCATCCCGAGCTAATTATTTATCCTAGCATATGTGTTTGGTTGAATAAATTAGCCAAGCATATTCACTAGCGAAAACAGAAAACAAAGAAAACAAAAGGCTAAAATAAAGAAGAACAAAGGGCCATTGAATCTAGAGTTTGGCCTATTTATTCAGCGAATCTGGCCGCTCGAGACTCAACATCTTCCGTAAGGAACGTGTTAGACTGGAGAGTAACGTCTTTTGGGAACACATGAGAACCCAACTTAGCCCATGACACACCCAAAATTCATTGTTCCAAGAGACGTGTTAAATCTCATGTTCAACTGAGTAGTGTGATAACTAGTGATGATAACTAGTGGTGATAACAATTTTGTGTGTGTCATGCGCTAAGATGGTTAAATAATGGTCATAAATCACATATCACACTCGTGACCATTATTTCACCCATACTTGAAAAGTATGATTTGGATGCATGACCATAATATTTGTTTCATCATTTTCTTGTTTGATAATTATGCATTTACGTTCAGAGTGAAGTCAATGGCTTTTTGGTACACTGAATATATCATCCAATGATAGCTATCGGGTCACTCAACCTTGCTGTCGAACGATTGTCATTGGTCGCCAGCATTTGACGATACTTGCGCCAGTTTTGTTTTGCTGTTGGTCATTGAAGGAGAAAATTAGAAATATTCGATAAGAATTTCACCCCGCTTGGATGAAATAGAGCTATTTCCGGTGTATATGAGCTTTTCTGAAACCTGGGGCCGGTTGTTCGTACGCCGTTTAGCTTAAACGGCGGATAAGTTCAAAATA
>JAODVQ020140813.1:0-15550 GCA_025400075.2 Phenganax stokvisi
TTTTAGTGTTGTGGCATTGTGGTTAGCCGCGCATGCGCGCGGCTACCCACAAAAAAGGATTAAGTAAATGTTCACTTTTGTACAACGGGTAGATACTTCAAACATCTGCGTCTTTAAATCGATATTTTCTTCTTTGTGCAGGTTCTACAAGAACTGATAAAAGACTACGCGTGTCTCTTAATCTTCCCAGCGATGGCACTAACATTTCTAATTTTCTCCGTATTTTAACAGTATGAAAATTATTTGGATTTGAAATAAACCCTACAGAGCATTACATATTCGACTGTTTTTTGTATCGTAGACAGCTTCACATTCATTCTTTTCCCGTTTGCTTTTTTGCTTGTTTGTTTGCTTGCAGTTTTTGGGCTTGTTTATTTTGCTCGCTTGCTTGTTTGTTTTTTTTGTTGTTTGTTGGTTTGCTATTAGCCTGCAACTAGCCAACCAGTTTGAGCTTTTACAGTCGTGCCAATAGCCGAGCAGCGTTCCAAAACAATGAAAAAATGTTGACAAGTTTATTTGATTTTCTAACTTCGAGGAGGTCGTCTGAGCCACGGAACGATTCCTCTGACAATTCCCTAATATTTTGAAATTTTTTTCAAAAAGTTCCTATTTTCCGGTTTCATTGACGAATCAAATGTTATATTTCCCTTTCGAGCCATGTGATTGGTCGATCAAACAGGAAGTTATCAATTTCCTAAAGAATTTGTGAAGTTTTTGGGAACTGTTTATCACACTGTTGTTCATAGACACAGGAACTCGTCGAAGTTACAGAAATGATTTTCGGAACGTTTGTATTTGCACGACTGTAAGTCGAGTCGCGATTTCTATAATCTAGCTCGCAGGCTAGTGCTGGTGTACAATTTCTATCCTTTTCTCGTAAAGAGTATGGCAGCATATATCCCTGTTGTTGATTTTGCTTCGTTCAATAGTTTTCACGGTGAGGATTTAAGCGAATCGAATGTTGAAATAAAGAGGCTTTCGCAAGAAATTTATGAAGCTTTTACTACGGCTGGTTTTGTTTACATCAAGAATCATGGCATTCCTGAATCTAAGGTTTGAGTTCTAAGAAGTTTATAGTAATATAAATAAAAGCAGACGTATATATCAATTCTGATAATACAGTAAACGCGTTTTTGAGTTTGTATACTTTGACTAAATAACACGTGGAATACGTGGGAATTTCAATCATTACTAGTAAAGTCAAATATTATTTGCTTCGTACATTCACTTCAATTTTAAGGAATTCAATTCAAGCGAGCTTTTTTAAAAGAAGGCCATTTCGGTTCAGCAAATTTTAAACTCACTAAAGTCGAAACCAAACTCGTTCAATTATATAATATCATGGTATGAATTCAGTTTTAAGAAATCGAGTTCACCGTGTTTTCTCAACATTTTACGATAATACGTCCTGTACAGGGGTTGCTTAAAGCTGTTTTTCACTATCAACATGCACTTATACGGACGTAAAAGTTTAAATCCTTCAAAGCTATATAAAAATACACGAGCAAATGAGCACGCGTAATTACTGTATTTAAAATTCAAAATTGTAAACTATTCTTGCGGTTGTTTTATATAAGATCGGTTTTACTACAAGTTACGATTCATTCGAAGTTATCACTAGTGGCTGTGTAATTTGAACTAGGTATCACAATTTTGATCACCAAGTAGCTAAACTTTTGGTAAACTTTTGGTTGCGAGTTACTAGCGCCGCGTTTTCAATGCGCTTGTTGGCAAGGCAGCGTAAACATGCGTAGGTTTTACAAAGTGAAAACCAAACGACATTTAACACGCAGTGCAACTGCTCTTGCGAACTGATTTATCTAGTTTTAATAGAAGTAGGTGGCGTCGGCCATCACTTACTGTAAAAACTAAGCTTAAAGTCAGGACTATCAAATAGCAACAAAGTGAAAGCACGTTTGGAATGTGAAAAAACTTTTTTGAAATTACCTACTTTAAACACCGCCAAGGTGCACAGGCATTGTGTATTGAATGAGATTGGGAATGAACACTCATGAACACTACTTTTTACTGTCTCGCACTAAAGAAATTCAGTTATCCAAGAATGAAATATACTGCTGATCTACATGAACTAAAAATCTCTGTCGGACTAAAGAAACGATTGATCATATGTCTAGTTCCACCATATATATTTTTAAATTTTAAAATTCTTATTGGTAGAAGCTCGTACAGAAGTAATCTTCCTATTTTGTCATGATAATATGAAACTTTGTCACCTTATATATCAAGTCTGGTATTTTTTGTAATGGTTGAATTAAATTTTATTTTTATTTTTTCCCAATTTTTCTGGAAATACTCGAAAACGACAGATTTCGTCAGAAGTTGATTGTTTTTGAAAATTCATAATTATAGTGCAATTGGTTTTGATGGGAATGTGTTGTATTTAGCTGAACGGTATTGCAATTTTGGGGTTGAAAGAAACCGAATTTGATTTTCCATTTCAACCATATCGTAGATCATTTGTTTGTTCTAAAGTCATCATCTTTAAGTCATTAGTTTTGTTCTGGTACACGAAACAAAGAGGTACGCTGTATTACGTTACCATTCCGTCGAAGTAGGAAACGGGACGGGCTCCACTCAGTTACGGCTTCCACTATTTACAGACTATTTAGCGTTTAAAGCAACAATGATAGAACACGGTTTAACAAAAACAGTAAGTATAGTAAAGACGCTTCAAGAGTAAACATGGTCGCAAAAGGCAGAGTTCATTGCCGTGACTTTGCGAGCCCGGCCCCAGACCGATTCCTTGAGCGCGGCGTCGCGGCCTAACGAAATGTTCGGAATTTTTTTGCGAACTGGTTCGTTTCCAATAATGATCAGAAATACTGACTATTTGGCAGGCTACTTTGTGTAAGCAACCAATCAGAGGCTTGTTTACAAACCTGTTTGTAAACTTCATCCCACTTCATTACTTTTAGAATTTGGAACGGACTTGCGAAGCTCGCAACAAACTTCCGAATGCCATTTCTAGAAACTGATATTCTTCATCTCTCTTACAGTAGATTTCAGAACTCTAGAGTACTACGCCTAACGCCTAACCCCCTTGTAGGCTGTCTCTATGGCACTTTAACTACGCGGAATGTTCTGTCGTGCCAAAAATTATTTGACTATGATTAAAGACATTTATATAATTAGCGAACACAAGGGAACATTACCAGCCAACTCGTTAACGGAGCGAAATTGGCAGATAGTTTCGTTGAAAGCCTGGTTTCTACTGGCAACTTTGAATTGATATTGTCTTCCAGACACATGTGATTGAGGCAGTAACCAGAAATTAACATGCTTTTGCTGAAATGACGTTTGCACATTGTAGTTTTTGTGGCGAAAAATCGCCGACGAAGTTGTCAATATGGACCTGTGCGTATTATATTAAATCGCCTAAAGAATGACTGATCTTATGAGTTTACTAGTAAAGTTGCTTTGAGAATTGCTGTTGTATAAGCTGGGAAAATCAATGAATTTTTCATTAGTTTTTGAATGGCAGTAGATAATAATCGTAGATCTTTGTTGACTTACTATTTTGCAATTATAGATATCAGAATTGTTTGAAGTTGGAAAGAAATTTTTCAAGTTGCCATTTGAAGAGAAAAATTTACTTGCAAGGAAAAAAAATCACGGATATGTTGCTGTTGGAGTGGAAAAGTAAGGTGGATGTTCAAATACAGAATATGCTTACAGAATAGGGACTTACAAAAGTTCTATTTAAATCTTTTCAGGACAGATCCCAGCAAGCCAGTTGACTCTAAAGAAGCGTTTAATATTACAGAAGCTTTTAATGGTGATACATTGTGGCCTTCTGGTGATTGCGCCGACTTCAAACCAACTGTTCAAAGTTTTTTTAAAACTTGTGAAGAATTAACACTTCGAATTTTAGATTTGATGGCTCTGGGGCTAAAATTAGAGGTCAGTTTGGAATCATGCTTTTCTCCAGCTTGCTTGTCATATTAAAGCTTGTGTGGCATTATGCAGGGCTCAAGATTAGCAGTATCCCAATATCCTTAGGATACCAGATTTTGATTTTGGATACTAGATATAGGTTTAGTATCCCTGGAGGATACTGAAATAATGTACTAAAAAAATTGAAACTAGTATTTGAACTATTGCTTCACACAAAATAAAAGTTTTAAATGCTGCTTCCTACAATGTGTTTTGTATAAGTTTTATTCAGTATTGCTCTACCTAGTTTGGGTACTGCTTATTTAAATACCTAGTATCCAAATGGGATACTAAATATGAAATAGGGATGCCAGATTTTTAGTCCCTAGTATCCACTTGGATATTGGTAAAAAATTCAAGTCTCGAGCCCCGCATTATGTATACAGAGTTAAAATGGATAAGTAAGGTGTTCTTTTATGCCAATTGGCATCTCAGTGGGTTGCAGTTTACTTGTCAAGGGGGAATTCTTCCAGTTAATGGGTTAATACTGTTACTTAATGTCAATTCACTGAACTAAATGACTATATTCTTTCAAGGATAAACATTATTTGAGAAAAACACACACAAAGATTGGAGAGGATGGAAACAAGACGACATTACGACTGCTGTATTATCCTGTCATGAATGGATTGAAACCAGGTCAAATACGTTTGGGAGAGCATTCTGATTATGGCACTATAACTCTTCTGTTTCAAGATCAAATTGGAGGACTTGAGGTATGTAGCATCACCTATTTGGGTTATAATTGATACATTATCAGGATTGTACCTGTATAATGCAGCGTTATAATAACTTTCAACTGACTTTACACCAGAAGTAAATTGCAAGTTCATTTCAAACTTTCTAGTTGTGTTCCATATTTGAAATGTTAGGTGGTAAGTTCGAAATGAGCTTCATACATAATGACTAGCAAACTTCATAATGACTTATGAACTTCACAAATAACTTTACTGACAAAATTGTGAACTTAGCAAATTTGTTGCAGGCCAAGATTGGAATGCTAGTGAAACTAGTAAATACTAGTGTTCCTATGCTGTTTGACCTTCATTGAATTTGTGAGGTTCACAAGTTTGTCAGCAAAGTTCATTGTGATGATCGTGGTGAAGTTTGTTTTGAATTTAATGTTTAATATTCCAAATTGAAATATAAACAGGAAGTTTGAAACAAACTTGCAAAACTTCTGGTGTAAAGTCAGTTGAAAATAACTGTAAAAGTATGAAGCTGCTATCAAGATGAAATTTATATAGCATTGCAATGCAAGTTTCTCATTGAAGAGTAAATTCATCTGGCATTCGGCTTAATTGGCTGACAAGAGAAATTGGGGTATGGTTTAGTTGAATGACTTAGTGGCAAACGATTCCCCCTAATGAGTAAAGTCAACCAGCATGTGACACAGTAAAATATATGATGAAGGGCGCATATTGGGGTGCGCTGTCATTCAATGATTTGACCAAAGGAATTGGCAGATAGTTTAAGTAACAGATTTAACTGGCACCCATTGAGTAAAATAGTCAGGTTTAAAACAGCTGAGAGGCACATGTACTAAAAAGTATGGTGAATAGCCAGCCAATGGGTTTGTACTTTTGGGTCACTCGGTTTTTTAAAAAATGCAGGTACTTAGTAAAAAAGATGGATTCGTTCCTGCTCGTCCTATTGAAGGAACAATTCTGGTAAACATTGGGGATTTGCTACAACGCTGGACCAATGATAAACTTGTATCTACGGTAAGTCAATACAGTTGGTGAGTCAATTGTTTGAAGATTTATTTGCTCTTGTTGAAATTACCCAAATATTATGAATATATGTACAATTCCTGACGTCAATATAAACACTTTAAATCAGTGAAAATGATGTTTAGACTACTATAATGAAGTTATATTGCGATTCTCTTTCAAGTGATTCAAATATTGTATGTACAATCCCTGACCTTGATATAGACTCTTTAAATGAATAAATATGAAGTCTTTGTATGGCAAAATATATCACAATTCTTCTTTAAATGGCTCAATTATCATAAATGTATAGGCACAATTCCATACCTTGGGATAGACACTTGAAAGATGAAAGTTTCATCATACCAGAGGACATTTTGCAATTCATTGAATGTTCGAATAACAAAGTGATAAAAATATTGCATATTAGTAGTCAAGAATTAAATCATTTTTTCAGAGACATCGTGTTGTTGTACCAGAGAATGAGCAACTTCTTCTAAGAGCTAGACAATCAGTTGCTTTCTTTGTGCACCCGGACGATAATGTTGTTATCGAGTGTTTGGATGGCTCAGGACATTATCCAGCTATTACATCTGACGAATACCTACAGCAGAGATTAAGAGCTACTTATATTTAGTGATCTATTGATAACAATGTGTCAGGAATTATCCTCATTTTTAACTCACCTTTTTTTGAAATATTCAAACCTTCGTTGCGAACTTTGCAAGTTCGTTTCCAAGCTCAAATATTTCTGAAGAAATTGAGAAATAGGATTGTAAACAAAACCTCTGATTGGTTGCTTATAAAAAGCAGCCAATCAATTGCTCAGAATACAAACCTATCTATGAAATTAATTGACTTCATTAGGAACAGTTGTATAGGTAATAGTATGGTTTCGAGTGCAATTTGGAAATAACATGCACGAGTGAGTTTTTCAAAGACGATCAAAATTGCACGAGTCCGAAGGACGAGTGCAATTTGAAGTCTTTGAAAAACTCACGAGTGTATGTTTTTTCCAAATTGCATGAGAAAGCATACCATTACTTAATAATATACATGAAAAAACTTAGCGTGAAGGACAAACTCTCTGGTAACTGTACAATGCTTTGCAAAAAGGACATGCACGAAAACTAATTTTCTGAACTGAGTTTTTTTTCAGTTTGTAAAAATGTTTTTTGAACAACTTTAAGAAAATTTTGAAAAATTGCACTATATTTCTTATTTTGCACTGAATTCCCTAAAAACTGCACTGTTCTTAGCCAATCAGAATCGAGAAATTTTTTCATGTATTTATTAGAACTCGAAAACGACCCTGTAAAATTTGTAAAAAAGTTCCCAACACTCAGTGATTAGTGAGCTGAAATTGATTGTAATCATGATAGTAGCTCAAAGTTGCTTTGCATCATAAAAACTTACCTAGGGTCGGGAATTGTACATGTTAGTTGTATTAAATTATTTAAAGAATAATTGGACTATATCTTATACAGAAACTCATTCGTTACTGATTAAAAATGTCTTTGTCAAGATCAGTATTGTATATAATTATTCATAATAATTGATTCACTTAAATAATTAAAATATATCTTTTTGAGATATGGTAGGTTAGACTTATTTAAGTTTATGTTGCGTGCACAATGAAATGTAGAAATTTTTGATTAAGTGGCATACCTTTATTTTATTTGATTAGCATAATTTCCAGCAGCCTTTTAGTTCCACTTGAATATATTGCAAAATGACTGCAAACTTTAAAATTCCAGCTGTTGATTTTGTTTCTTACAACCGAGAGAATGCTTTAAATTTAGATGAATCGAAACTGAAATATAGTGAAACTTTCGCAAGAAATCTTTCACCACAGCTGGTTTCGTTTACATCAAGATCCATTGCATCCCTGAAACAGAGGTTTGTGTTTGATTAAATATTGTTATTTTAATTGCTTCTCTCTCTTCAATTTGCAACTTTAAGTAACATCAATCATTCTATTGTACTTGCATAATATTACTAATTGTGGCTGTTGTAGATGATTATTTTTGATCAGTAATCAATTCTGTATATGTACTGTTTGTGTTAGCACATGATCACTACATGTACCCATCCTTCAGACGTCAAGACTATCAAGTTGGAGAAACATTTTCGAAGTGCCGTTGTTGGAAAAGCAAAGAATTGAACGGCAATGTCAGATGTCAAGTTACCATGGCTGTTTAATGGAAATGTCTTGTTCTGGCTAGCATGTGATGGAAAATTTTTGCCTATGGGAGGATAACTTTGTTGTTTCAAGATAATGTTGGTGGGCTTTAGGTGAGCACTATAATTTTAGTAGATCATACCAGCTGAAAAGACTAGACGGAAGGGTTGAAACGTTGGACTGTGAATTGCAAGTTCTTAGTAAGTTACATTCATTTTACTCATCTAGAGCGGGGATAAGATGTGTGATAAAGACACTAGACTGGAGTGTTGAAACATTCGATAATGAATTCGGAACTAATATCCATGTACTCAGTAAAACAGATGAATACGTTTCTATACACCACTTCGCCGAACCAGTCCGCGAGGACTGGAGATGAGTTTGGGGGTGAAAATTATAGATACAGAACCTATCTAGATATTTTTTTCTTAGTGCAAATTGTTTTCGTTGTATGTTCGTTGACTCAACCTTTACACTTGGGAAAAAAATTTTGCAATAAATGTTTCTGTACAAATTTTGTATAAATAATTTTGACCCCCAAACTCATCCCCAGTCCCCACCGAGCAATTTGTCGAATTGGTGTATTAAAGGAACAAGTTCAACGTTGGAGATTTGCTTCATCATTGGACTGATGGTGAAGATGTTTCAACGGTAAGAAGTCAAGTTTTCCCCTGAGAGAGTATATTGCAATTCTTTGGATAAGATGCTAATTTATGAATATGTACAATCCCTGACCTTGATCTACCAGACACTGCAGCATCAACTGTTTTGTTACAGTTTTCAGAACCACGTGTGGTTGTACCCAAGGAGGAATTTCTCCATTCAAAAACCAAGACAATCTCTTGTGTTCTTTGTTCACCCACTGGTTCAACCTAATAATGACGTCATAATTGAGTGTCTGGATGGTTCAAATCACTACCCAGCAATTACTGTGCTAGAGTACACCAAACAAAAATTGTCAGCTACTTACGATTTGAAAAGTTGAAAAAAATACAAAATTATACAAGCATAGTAAAGTTAAAATAAGTGTATTCATGCAAGGTGTTATAATTCATGACTCCAATCATGACTCATGCGACCGTTTCTTGGGTCAAACAATAATCTTTCTAAGGGCTGGGATTGCAGTTGACAATTGCATTTTATATTTGAAATGCTGTGGATAAACAAGAAAGGACCAAACAGAAGATGTGAGATTATAGACGAAGTCAAGTAGAAGGGAGGCAATAAAAATACCATTGTTTTCATGGGATCTCATGGGATCAGTTGTAATTTATGGCCATGCAATCATGTTTGCTAGCTTTATTTGTAATGTTGTTTCACTGCAAGCAAAGAACACTTTTGTTGCCTTGTGACTCTACATAAATTTGCACGCAAGAATCGGTATCGTATTGAAAGTACCGAAGGTAAAATGCTCGATGTCGCAATTGTATCGAAGCTGCTTCTCCGGTTTGGTTTATTAATAGTATTATAGCAACCTGCTGGCAGAGGTTGATAATTTTCAGTTATTTACTTCCTGATTCCAGTCTCCTGTCAGTTGCGGCCGCGCAGAGGAGTCGGGAAGACCCCATTCACCCAAGAAAACGGGGAGAATGGCGTCTCGACGGATATCTCAATCGAATCAAGAACTATGGTTAATGGCCAAGAACTGGCTTTCTAGCACGAATGTTTTACCTCAGGGGCACAAAGTCTACGACCCGTACCCGACGGTCTTCGATTTGGCTCATTCTCTACGAGACGGCGTCGCTTTATGTCAAGTTGCCAACTGCCTTCGACCATATTCCGTTCGAGATATCAACCTTAAACCTCAAATGTCGCCCGTAAGCTTTGAAATTTTATCTTAAAATCTGGTGTCTCTTTACAGTTGCACGTCCAAATCACTCTTAAGCCGCTCAGAATTGAAAAATACGGGACTACCTTACTGATTTTTGCAAATATTGGAATTTTTTTCAAAATTTTGCCTGTTTGCTGTTTATAAGAAGTGGCCTGTATTTTTGATGGTAATTTTTATGTAACGTTCAATCTTATTCCTGAATGTTGGTTAGGCTTTTTAAGTGATTCTTTTAAGCAATTCTTTTCTAGTAATTTCGCGTTGTATTTGTGTTTGTATGTTTTCAAGTTGCGAAGTTGTTTAATTTACAATTAACAGGAAGTAGAATGGCAGCTTTGATGTATGTTCTCATTTCGTGTGATTTCAATAGTTCCTCTGTTTGAAGAACATCAGAGCATTTCTTCATGCCTGCGTGAATAATTTTGGTTTGAAAGAAAGTATGTTGTTTGATGCACATGAATTGTATGATGTGTCAGACTTTGCTAAGGTAGTGTGTTTTTTACTGTCTTTTGTCTTTACTGTGTTTTGTTCACTGGTCAAGAGATTGTGTTTAGAGTTTCCCCTGGACGAGCAAAATTGTCTGGTGTTTGATCTAAACAATAACTACATGGCATTGAGTTAACAAGATAAGTTGGTTGATGATTTAGTTAACCTGTTAACTGGGAAACGTTTTATCATGATGAGCACAACAATCTGATATGAACAGATTGAAAGCATGAAAATAAGTAAAATAAATAATGTACTGATGTTGTACGAAGGGCACAGTATTTATTTTACTCTGTCTCGTGCCAGATCATATTGAGTAATTCTTTGCCCTGTTCTTGCAGTACTGATTTTGCGTGGTCATAACATCATGTTCTACTGTTAGATGACATGTTTATTGTTTGATACTGTTATAAAAGATTTTACAATGCTGTACCAAGTCTAAGAAGTTTCAATTTTAAACATGACAGCAAACGGTAGAATTCAATGTTGTGACTTTGCGAAAGTAGAACTATCTGTGTGAACGATGACTTAGTGGATAACTTTCAGTTCATAATATTAATGTGTATTATTGCAGGTTGTAATGACTTTAAGTCACTTGTCAAAATGCAAGGATGCTCTGAATGCAGGATTAGTGTAAGTTTACTTGACACTGAACAGTGTTACTGTAGAATTGGTTAATTGATGAAGTGATTTCGGAATGATTACTTGAGCATTGGTATTTCTAGGCATTGCTTGTTTAAAAGACCTAAGTATTTTTTTGTCATTTTATATTTTAGTCCATTTCCAAGTGACAAAGCAGCAAGTGTGAATAATCAGTATAAAGATGAAGATATTTATGGAAACTTGGAGGAAATTGCTTTGTAAGTGTAATATATTTTCTGTTCATAAAATTTGTGGTAGACTTGTACAGTGAAATCATCTGGCAGTGTTGGACGTATAGTTAAATACATATGATGCTCACTGAATGTTAGAGTGTTGTCTCAACAGATTGTAAAGAAACCTTGAGCCGGTTGTTCAAAGCCCATTTAGCTTAAAGGGTCGATAAACACAATACAAAAACTCTCCTTCACATCTTTTAAAGCTTTCAAATCAAATCTTATGTATTAAAACAATAACTAAATACATAAATATTGCATTCAGTTAATAAGCTTTCAATTTCGTTGTTCAAGGATATGATTTCTATTTTGAACATATCCACCGTTTAAGCTAGACATTTTTGAACAACTGGCTCCGTATCAGATCTTTTAGTTTGCCCACCAAGGGACAGAAATTTTTCCCTGACAAGTAAAATCATATGGCATTTAATGAAATGAATATATATTGTAGGCATGATGGAGTGCATCACCTCTCAGTGTGCTAACTTGTTTTATGTGTGAAACGTAAACCCTTGAATTTTCTTGTTCTTGTTAACAAAACTATTTTACCATATTTCTTGTCCTTATGGGTGGCACCCTAGCATACACTGCTTGTTTTTTCTTTTGTTCTGTCCACTGCGAACTTGTCAAGGTGAGACAGACAGACTGGTTGATAATTCACTGAAAAAAAGTTCGTCTTTATAGGACAAAGGATGTGGCGGAAGAAAATGTTTATGATGCTGTCACTATAGAGGATGACACTAAAATTTATGATGACATTGTTTCGATAAAAAAGCGTATGGGATACAAGGATACTGTTGGTACACATAGTTCAAAAGCTGATGAGAAAAGATCATATGTTGTTGAAGAGTTGCTAGGCACGGAGAGAAATTATGTTGATGCGTTGACTTCGATTAGAGAGGTAACCTTACAGTAAATGTTCATTTTTTGATGTTGATCCAATCAAAACGTGTTGAATATTTGTAGTACAAGGTCTCAAATTATATGCACGATGAACATGGGTTAAAAATTTAATCGAGTCTGGGACATACATGGTTTAAACTTCTCTGGGAGTGGACTTAGCTATGTTTTTGTATGTATGCAACAAGTATTATGTGAGCACACAGCGTCCCATTTGGTAGAGTTGCTTTTTTCCTTGCTTTTATGATTAATTTTTTTCTAAACTACTATAATGGTTGACTCAAGCCAAACAAAAGTTCTCCTTGACTTAAACATTCTCCTTTCAAATTTCCAGTTTTGTCCTAAACTGTCATACAATTACTCCAAAAAATTACCAATCAATGTATTTGTTCAAAAAAGTTCATTTTCAGAGCATAAAAAGATATGGTGAAGATATTGAAAATTTATATTACTTTACCATCTATAGCGGTCTTTCTTTACAAGGTATTGCACAATTATAATCACAGCATGATTGCCTCAGATTTTTTTATTCCAAATGGGTATTACTGAATTCTTTGCATTTAGCAATGCCTGGATTCAAATTATATCACAGAGTAGTGGTCTATGCAGAAGGGTCACTTGTATTGTAAGTTTTGAAGTGTTTGTGCCAGTGCATGATGCATTTATATATATGTTGTTCGCCATCACTCTGGCCATGATGTCCATCATTACTCTAGCCACCAAACTGCAAAATTTTGCATAAAAAACAAGCATGTATTGTGTGCTACATGAAGATTCTGTGTAGAACTTTATTCTGTGATACTGCCCTACCATATGGTTCACTAGGTCTGTGGAATGGTCATGGCCATTCCACATATTTTCAGAGCCGTTGGGGCTTTCACCATTAGCTTCCATCTTATGGTGTTGCTTATAATAGATTTATTACAATGTAGTTAACAATAGGATTAGAATTATACATGACATGAAATATTTCCTTGTACAATGGAAAATTATTCCTTACAAAAAAAAAGTTCTTCAGAGGTTAAAACATACTTTGAGTTACAGCACCCCCCCTGAATTTCAAAGTGGGTGTTTTTCAAAGATTTATAATTATTGCAGTCTGGTAATTCAAGGTTTTTTTATTGGGGGGAGCAGACCAGTAATTCTGAAAGGAAAACCAAGATGGCAGCAAACAGGAGTGAGCACCTCCAGAAAAATAGCTTAATTTGTTTATTGCAAGCTTTCTATGGCCATAAAAGTACAATTCAACAACAAAGTGTTGTTTTTTTTTCTGGAAGAATAACAGAACAAGTTAATGAGTGTATGAATATTAATGAAAATAAATTCATGTGAGCTGTATTTTTTTGTAGAATTTTATTGATCAACTTCAGAACATTTTGTCTGCTGAAGATATGAAAAAGATTTTTGTAAACATTTTGGTGAGTACTGTATTTAAATAACGCACAATCAGTATCTGTTCAAAGTATCCTTCTATCTGCTGTGTGTGTACTTCATTTTACTAATTTGTCAGGGTGACCTCTGATGTTAATCCATTCTATTGTTAACTCATTGACTAGCAGTATAGCCCACAGTTCTCTGTTTATATTTTATTCCATTCAATTTATATTTCTTTTCAAGGGGAGACCATTGCCCTTCACTTTATTGATCTATTTTTTTTAGGATTTATTGGAAATGCACAAAGAATTTCTTACTAAATTGGAGAGAGCTTGCCGAATGCAGTCTAATGATGTTGGAAGTCAAATCAGCAATTGTTTTATTATAAGCGTAAGTTAAGCTTAGCGAAACTGTGAATAAATGGGGCTTTGGTGGCAAAGTGGTTTGCCCACTTCCCTTTATCTCTGAGGTAACGGGTTTCATTCTCATTGAGGAACTACATATCTCAGTGTGACTTGAACCCAATCCTTATATATGTGAAACAAGTAAAGTCAATGCTTTGTCGAAAGTTATGGGTTTTTGTCTGGATACTACAGTTTCCTCCCTCAGGGAAATTTGACTGGTTGGGTTAGATAAACATGGCCCACAGTAATTGGCTTACGCTGTTTTGCTGACACCATCCCAGTTAATGAAACTAAGTAATGTAAAAGGATTACATTGGCTTCACATTCAGTATTCTTGATTCTTTTGTTTCAATATGGCAGACTTCATGTGTTTCTTAAAATCTTTCCTCACAGTATTTTTTTCTCCCCTCACTGTAGAAAGACAAGTTTTTGGAATATGGGAAATATTGTCGAGAAATGCAAGCGGCTCAGAATCATGTAAGTTTTGGGTTAACCAACATCTGCTGTTGTCTACTAGCATATAGTTTATACTGTATTTTTGGTCACATAGAAGACTACTAAACATATGGCGAATAAAGTTAACATTAATTTCTCGTGACTACAAGTTGGCCGCCATTTACCGTCATCAAATAATGCTTTGTTTGTGAGTTTGTGTATTCCAGAGTACTTTTGTATAATGAAAAGAATTAACATCATTTTCTGGTATCTGCAGATCAACAACCTTTTGCAATCATTCAATTATGCTTAGTAATTATGTGTTTTTCTTCTTATACAAGACAAAGATACAAAGTTGAAAGGCTAGATACAAAGTGGAAAGAATCGACATGATTCTCTGTGAGCTGTGAACAATGTTTCTATTATTTACTAATTTAGGTAGATAAACTTTGTGCAAATGATGCAGAAATTAACAGAAGTCTAATGGTAAGCTCTAAACGATTAAAGAGTTTTTCACAGGCTTTGCATTGGTTTGAAATTTAGAAATTTTTATTTGTTTTGTTTCTAGGAATGTTGTCAACATGCAAACGGTGGAAAATTTTCTCTGAGGTCTTTGCTTGTTGTACCCATGCAGAGAGTTTTGAAATATCCTTTGTTACTGAGGGTAAGAGCTGTACCTGTGGTCATTTTCCCGGCATATACTGTTTGGAGGTTTGACCATGAAAGTCTCTGTTCTATCTTTTTATTTGTGTTTGTTTGCAAACTTCTGCATGGTGTCGGCGGAGGCAGTGGAGATATGGTTTGGAGATTTGATCACTGAAGTCTTTGTTCTGTCATTTTGTTTGTGGTTATTTAAAGTCTTTATTCTGTCTTTTTGTTCATGTTTATGTAAACTTGTGCACAGTGAAGACATACATAGTCATTGGGGAGATATGGTTTGGAGACATGACCAAAGTCTTTGATCTATCTTTTTGTTCATGTTTATGCAAAGGAAACATAGTGTTAACCTTTGAAAAATAGCAGAATTTACGCATCTAAATAGTCTAATTATTAAACTATAAAACTGGCGTAAATCACCTATACTTGTGTATCACTATCATGAATTAGTGATGGGAGAACACGGATCGGGTATGACATTTTAAGAGCATTTTCTCTCTAGGAACTTATCAAACATTCAAAAACTCACAATACAGAGAAAGTGAACTTAGAAAAAGCCTTGGCCGCTATGCAGGTTAAGAAAAAAGTTATACTTTACAGTATACTGCATATAGGCTAGTTTACACGGGCGATCTGTGATGCGATTTTTCTCGTGTTGAACGATGTTAAAGAGTGGACAACTGGCGAATATACTTGGTCCAACAATTTTGCTAATGCGCTCGCCAGTCAACCTACTCGATCGC
>JAODVQ020140913.1:0-15542 GCA_025400075.2 Phenganax stokvisi
GCTTTTCAGAGGTCGTCCGCTTCTCAGAGGGTCCGCTACAGGAGGTTCTACTGTAATTGCATTTCTAATAATTGTGTGGCACTAATTCTTTTGCAATTTGCAATCGAATTTATTTTTTTGTGTCGTACACCCAATTCAAATCATTATGACATACAAAATTGTTATTACTATGTGTTACTCAGGTCTATTCACCTGATGAGCCTTTACCAGCATCAGAGTATTATTATATGACCTGACAATAATGCAATTATATTTTTATTGTGCAGAAATACCCAAGGAAATCGAAAGATTAGGAGAGGCTGCAGTTCAGCGATATCATGAGTTGTTGCGCCGTGGCAAGAAGAAGAAAATGCCACGTTGTAATCTTGTAGCTCTTGGAGAACAGAGAGTAGGGAAGACCAGTGTCTTGTGTCTTTTGACTGGAAAAAGGTTCGTCGCCAATCGTGACCCTACCAGGGGTATTGATAATGAGGTGGTAGATGTACTCTCATCAATGAACATCTCCTCTGATACCTGGAAGGAAGCGAAACCAACCGATATCACTGAGAAAAATGAGAAGCTCTTTGCTAGTTCCATTGCTGAGGATTTGAAAGCAGAGTTAAGCAGTCAGCCTGCCAATACACCTACTCCTCAGCCTGAGCTACTTACATCAGAAATTAATCAAATACAGGAGATAATTGGAGCAACCATTGGATTACGTTCCTCTAGATCTCATCGAAAGGCCTCGGCACCTCATAAGAAAGCAAATAGCAAGAGGCCAAAGCCACGACAATCACATGCACCTCAGTCTAGTGTGGTTAGCAAAGATGAAGTGCAGGTACCTTCCCAGCCAAAAAGCCGTCCTTCAGCAAAAAAGACGAAAAGGCCACGAGCAGAAAAGAGAAATGAGCCAGCAGAAGATGGACAAAGCTGTGAAAATGTGCCTGTTTCCCAAGATACACCTCAATCGGTGCCTAAATTTGACCGCAACTTGTCTAAAAGCATAGTGTCTGCAGCCAAGAAGGGAGGGGTATTGTCTGAGGTCGAGCTTCAATTCAATTCCTTGGATTTTGCTGGGCAGAAAGAGTACCGTGCAATGCATCACTGTTTCATTGTACGCCGTGCTCTTTATCTTGTGGTGTTCAACCTTCAAGTTCTCCGTGGAGTGATTCATGAGGAGTCAGCAAATGAAACTCATGAGTCGTTGGAAGAGATCCGCTACTGGATAAACTCTATCCATGCACACATTCACAAGGCAGATCCAGTCTCAAAGAAGGATCGACCACCTGAAGCAGGTTGTGAGCAATCTCCCAAAACAGAATCAGAGCCACTCAGAAGGATTATGCTAGTCGGAACACATCGCTCTCCACCTGACAAAGGAGAACCCGTCACTGATAGTGACCTGGAAGCTATTGACCAAATGTTGGATGAAATGTTTGCAGATATGCGTGTGTTCAATGATGTCTTTCGGTGTGGTAGTTTGTGGCTTGCTCCAGTGGAGAATTCCCTAGACCAGCCAGATCAACGTGACACAAGTGGTGCCAATCTACTCCAGAAAGCGATTCGCGAGGCTTGGAATGAGCTGCCATTCAAGGACGAGATGTACCCTACGACATGGCTGCGTTTTGAAGCTTTTCTCCGACAGGAACATGCACCTTCCGATCAGATCGTTCAAGCAAATCAAATCCGGGAAATAGCAAGGGATAAATATGGAATTGGAGATGAAAATGAAGAAGATATCGAAATGGCATTGGGCTTTTTCCATGATACGGGAACACTTGTTTATCCAAGTGAGCTATAATTATATAATCTCAATGAATAATACTTACTCCAGATAGACCTAGTAAAATGAAACCTGTCCAATCTGGTAACCTTCAGGTCAGCCTGATTAGACAGGTGGTTGCATTATACCTTAGCCTCTGTAATTCAGCCAACCCTACATATTATGTATAATGCAGGTTGTAGAGTATGGAAGTAGGTTGTATCATTTTCTAGAGTAGGATAATGTATACAGCGGGTTTATTAATTATTGTGTAGTTGTGCTGGCACAAGTGTACATGAATATAGCTCGGTAAGAAACATCAACACAAGGAGAAATGCACAACAAACAAATGAAATGTATCCAGTACAATTCTATTCGCTTAGTAATGTCATTAGTTATCTGGAAACTTCTGTGTAACACTTAGGAATCCTCTCAATTATACTTCCCTGCCGAGACACATCCCTTGCTTGCTCAGCATCTTCCAATCGCAACTCCGTCCGCGGGCGTGCAGCCTAATTGCCTCCATTCTCAAGCAGTGGCAGCAGAAAGATGCATCAGCTCCTGGTACACTCTCCGAAACAGCTCCCTCATAATCCGCATCGCGAGCATCTCCGTGTAGCTTGACGGTGCAAGGCACAGATGCGCATGAGTATATTACTGCTGTTGCCTCTGACTCAGCCTACATCATCCAGTTTTTCGTTTTCTTTGCTTACTATGCAGTTAAATGTATCCCTAATGCTGCCCAGTCTAGTTACCCTCGACACACATTGCGCTGAAGGGTATAGTATATAGTTGTTTTGCCTGCTTCTAGCATTATGTTGATATGTATTATAACTGGTTAATATAATACAAGTAAATTAAAAATTCCTTGAATTGAATAATTTCCAATATAGGGATGGTGTAAGTAGGGTAAATAGGGTAAATAATGTAGTCTTTTACTGTGTTGTCAGGTCAATATCACCCTCGGGTCATGTTAGTGGATTCAAATCCTCATACTGAAATATCTTGCTTTTTGCCAAAATTTTATGTACCTTTTCCTGTCACCAGTTGCAAATGCAAAGTTAGTGGCTTTATGTGAAACTTAATTACTCAGCATTTATTATAGTGACAAACTAGGTGTAATGTGCAATAGAGAATTGATCCATTATTGCTAAATTTCCAGAGAAGCTTCCTAAATTATATCTTAATGACAAGGAGAAGGAAAAGCTTGATGAGCTCATTCTGCTGGATCCAAAGTGGCTGATGAAGATGATGAAGAATGTAATGGAGGTTAAGACGGGGCGGGGGATACTGAGTAATGAAGACCAGAGAAAACTGGAGCAAACTGGATGTGCTACTCGAGGCACCTTGAAAAAATGCTGGCCCAGTCTTGAAGAGAAAGATTTTGATCGTCTTATGCTTATGCTTCAGTCATTTTGTTTGGTGTTCCCTCTCCCAGAGGGAAAAGAAATCCAATACCTTATTCCATCAAAGCTGAGGTCTCAAGAGATTGACAGAAGACAGACAGAAAATTTCAGCTTCTCTTTTGAGTTTGATTTCCAAGGTTTTCTTCCAGATGAAGTCTACCATCGTCTGCTGTGTCTAATGATAAAAAATATTGGCAAAAAACAAGGGAAGTTCAGGGGAGTATTTAACTCTGAATTTTTCAAGGTGTATGGTGTTGAAGAGTGCAACTGGATTGTTGTTAAGAAAGACACAAAACTAATTATCTGGGTTAAACATTCTGAAAAGTAAGTGAAAATTCATCTTAAAATGAAGTGTAAAGTATGTAAACAAAATTGCATTCTTTCACTGTATCCCATTGTTTGATTTTTCCTATCTTCATTTTACCTTTCTAAATTTGCCTTTATATACTGCTACAATCCCTTTTTAATCTCTTGAAGGGCTGAGATGCCCCCATCATCATATGTGGAGCTGATTCATATGGAATACCTTCAAAAGATTTGTAATGAGAATGGTAGTAGTCTTCAAGGTCTAACATATATTGGAGGACCAGTTCATTGCTGTGAAGAGAGAGTAGTTGTTCCTCGTGTGTCATATCCAGATTGTGAACACATCAGTGACAGATGGACATGTGATACATGTCTGAAGGAGTGTGATATCGAAACCCTCCTCAATCCTAAGGTATTTATTAAAATAACTATGACAAGAATATGGAATTGAGTGTTTCATTCTATATATATAGTATGTTGTTCAAGGAGATGGTATTCGTGGCTCCGAGACTGTCCCCCCTATTGGTGAGTCACACTGACACATCCATCATAAGAATGAACAATATACTCAGAGCTGGTAATGCATACCCCATTGGAGGTGTTATGCAGTATTTAATTATAGCGATCTGAGCTTTAAAAAATTAAGTGAGTGGCATTGTACTTGTTGACAGTACATTTCTGATTGTTAACAAATGAATCATGCACTATCTAATTGCATGAACTTCGTGGTATTATGCTGTTCTTACTTTCGAACATAAATATTTTATAACCTTAGGTCACAGCACAAACAACATAGATAAGACTGCAGTTGTTATAGTTAACCAACCAAGTGCTACACTGAATGTTCAAATACCCAATTCAGGTAAATATTAGCAGTTATTGTTAACCTTTGGCAAGCGATAAATATTGCGACACACGTAGAAGTGTTTGCCCGTTAGCTATCCACTGCTGCCACTCCCTTGCACACGCCCACCTTACGTGTGGTGTTTTAGACCAGGCCTTCCCCACTTTTATACTTGACCCGCTCTGGGAAAAGAGACAATTTTGCGCAAAATTAATTTATGAGATACGTGCAAAAATAGCGGAAAACTCGCTCCCGAAGCCAAAATAAGATAAACTTACTGTTGAATAGAATAACCTTTACTCTACATTGTGAAGCAAGAGCGGTAAGAATCCGTCGCTCCTAGTGTTCGTGGTGGCTCTGCAAAGTTGTGGAGGTTAGTTGCATACGCGTACACGGAGGGCGTTCACAAATTTAATGCACGGAGCGTGTATACAGACTGTAGATTACGGGTTACCATAGAAGCTGGTAAACAAAAAAGATGGTGTCTTGCAACAACTCGACGATCTCCCAGACTGTAGCGCTTGCGCTACGCGAGCTGGCGCTCTGCCCCGGGGACCAGCATGAACTTTCAGACTTCGTAGCAGAGTACTTCACCTCAGTAGATGATGAATATAGTTCTGGTAAGTAAAAACATAAGATATGAATAACGGTAATACCAATGCAGAGTGATAATGAGAGTGAAGATGAGGTAGAAGACATTCCAAGTCTATTGAGCCAACCCTCAGAGGACAGTCTGGTCCAGGAGGAGGTAGAGAGTAGTCAACCTCTGGTTGTAAACACACAGCCACTGATAGAAATCACTTCTGACTCTGAGCAGCTAGAGAGAGAGCAAGAACTACGAATTCAAGAGTTCATAAGAAAGAGCTGGGGGTACAGTTTCATGGATGGTCCCTGTAGTAGCTCCTTCACTGCCGACTACTACTCTACCTTCAGATCACAGTGTAGTGAACTTACCAAAGCTGAACCTTATATGTCTCTTCTTGGACAGTTGACAACACTCACCAACACCAGTGCTCTCCTTGTCCATGGAACTGATCATCGCCATGCAGATGCAAACAGACAGCGGGGTTACACTTAGTTCTACCTGCATGGTGGAAGAAGAATCTGCAGGAAGACTTTTGTGTTTCTCCACAACATGAGTGACAGGCGACTCAGAAATGTTCAGGAGAGTCTACGTCAGAATGGCCTTACACCACACAACCATGGAAACGGTCAGCGTCTTCCATCTAACACTCCCTCCTTCAGTGACACCAAGAAAGTTGTGGAGTTCCTCCACACATTTGCTGAGGCGAATGCAATTCTCTTACCAGGTAGAATACCTGGATATAAGAGGAGTGATGTACAGCTGTTGCCATCTAGCTCTAATAAACATAGTGTTTGGCATCAGTATATACTGCGTATCACTGCACGGTCTCAGTCATCATCAGGCTGGCTACTCAACCTTTTGCTCCATCTGGAGGAAGGTGACACCAATAACAAAGCCGATGAGTGATCTCTGCTGGATCTGTCAGTCGAATAGCACGGCAATTATGAGAGCAGCAAACCAGCCAGATGAGCAGAAGTCTGCAGTAAGCATAATAGTAATAACACATGTCATAGCACAGTGGGCATGATTTCCTCAGTAGTCTTATATGTAGATAGTACCTGGGCTGTTCAACAATAAACCCAACTCACTATTCTCCATTTTGTTCTCTATAGGCTCTTTGGAAGGCCAAGGAACACATCATGCTAGCGACCAAGGAATGGTCCTACTATCGGTCGATTTGTGATACGTCAAAGAAGAATGTCCAACAGCTGTTCCAGCATAACGGTATCTTCTCTCCATCTCCAACCTCTTCCAGATCCAGTCCTTGTTCACTGCCTTATCATACATTACTCATTTGACATGGGGCAACAAGTTCATCATCCTGCAGATCCTTTACAACCAGGACCGATTATTTTCTCACCCCAAGAAAATGTGTGATCTTCGGTGTCTGCTGTGAGGCTCTTCCTCGCCAGATCAACTATTTGATCGATGAGGCCTGTGACACTGGAAAAGGGTCCAACACAATTGTGAGCATGCTGCACCACTTCTTTGAGGTTCACGGACTAGGGGAGGATCATGTCCATCTGCATGCTGACAATTGTGTTGGACAAAACAAGAACAATACAATGTTGAGCTACCTCATCTGAAGAGTTATGGTCGGTCTCCATGCTCATGTCACTCTGTCCTTCCTCATCGTTGGCCATACAAAGTTCTCACCTAACTGGTGCTTCGGGCTTCTCGAGCAGAGGTTCCGTTGCACCAAAGTCAGCTCCCTCACAGACCTGGAGCAGGTGGTTAACTCCTCGGCTGAGGCAAATGTGTCTCAACTTGTAGGCACACAAAGCAGTGAAGTTGTAGTGCCAACCTACAATTGGTCCAGCATGTTTGCAGGGAAACTGAGGAAGCTTAAACATCTAAAGAAATACCACCACTTTGAGATCACATCCACAGCACCTGGCTCTGTTAGAGTAAAGACCACATCTGACTCTGTGGTAGAAGCAGTGGAGCTGCTGATTGACAAAACCTGGCAACCATCAGCACAAGACCTACCAGAATTAGTCCCTCCAAGTGGACTCTCCACAGAGAGGCAGTGGTACCTCTTCAACCACATCAAAGAATACTGCCCAGAGAATGTCCGTGACTTGGTCTGCCCAAAGCCAGTTTCTCCGACGTTCTACCTCACCTACTCCTGAACCTTCCTCTGATGTTCTGCCTTCCACCTCTACACCACCCACAAAACGAGCACAAATCTGCAGCAGGTGCAATACTTCAGATCACAATGCCAGGACCTGCAAAGAAAAAAGATAGAGCTCTACTGTCATGTCTGACTTACTTCTAGTATCTAACTCTCTCCTGAATTACCTTCACTCTATACTGCCTTTGTGTTATCACTCCTCCTGTCTTTTTATTCATGCTACACACACACACAAGTATTAACTAGTACAGATAATTCCTTCACATTCAAACGATTACATTTTGCTGTGCAGGTATCAATAAACTCTGGCTAAACGTTCTCACCTAGTTAATTTTTACGCACCATACAACCTTTAGCTTACCTTATTGAGTTTATCTGACAATCAGGTCTACCAGAAAGGGAGAGAGACGGAGAGAGGAACAGCACACAAGGCACGCGTGTACGTGAATGTACACTACTTTACAAGCAATTCGAAAGACGTAATTATTACGCGCGTGGTTTGTATACGGAAAATTTATTTGCGCATGCGCAGAATAAAAACGCCAATTACTGACAATTATGTTCTGCGGACACTCCCGACGCTTCCGTTTATATTGCGTCATAGGAATGCACTAGGAGGGCCGGGTCTGCAGCACTAGGTTGCCTACGTAACGTGCTTTTGAATGATACCGTAAACGCGATGTCGGTGATTTGCGCGAAATTGTCCCTTTTCCTGGAGCGGGTCACATATACATAACTATTATGCATGCACTAACATAACATACACATACTGGAGGCCTGGGAATGAGGCTAGGGTGCTTCAAACTCTCTTATTATTGGCCTTGCTCTGAAAATCTTAACCGATAATTGATATCTGCAGATGATTTTAATGCCAATACACTTTGCATCCTGCCCGAAAGAAAGAGCGGACAGAAGCCTATGTACGAACTTGTCCATTATTGAGGGGTTTCACTGTATTGCTGGTTTATTACACATGCAGATGTTGTGAGTATCCAAACAGAATTTTCAAAATCTAGTGAAGGAGCAACCCCTTGTCATGCAATAGATATGGATCATGGACAAAATAGGCTGGGTATGGTAATTAGAATTATTATTATACATTAATGATACTACCCACTTTAAATAATACATATAGGTATTAGTGATGTCCAAGATGTGCTTGAGGAGCTTGATGATGTAAATGAAGAAAAATGGTTCTTTGTAGGCCTTGCTCTTAGACTACAAGGTTCAACACTGACTGATATAAAATCTGACAACAAGGATGATGTTATGCAGTGCAAGTACCAGATGATAATAGCCTGGATCAATGGTGTTGATAATTGTGTGGCTCCCACTTGGTCTAATTTAGTTAGTGCTTTGAGGAAAAAGACTGTAGCACTTACATACTTAGCTGATAGAATAGAAAAAAGCAAGTGTTAAAATATGATCAACAGCTCAATTTTTCCATGTGTGAAGGTGGTCAGTTGGGCACATAGCACATGGTCATTTATTTGCGAAATGTGCATGTTCTATGTGTTCTATCTATTATTTATCCTTTGATATAGAAGGTCAAATAATAATAATCTTCTGTCTCTTACCTTGTTCTGACTAAGCCGACTTACAGCTATCATTTGTTTTAACCACGTTTGTGAAAGATTCTCCTGAATGTGCCACTTAGAGAAAGTGCTCATGGTTTTCATAAAACATAAATTGAGCACGCACACACCACTGGGGTAGTTTTCCATGCTTGTAATAATGCATCTCACTTCACGAGTCACTAGGATATTTTATGATTAAGCTCATGGTAGTAATAGTACTAACTAGAGTTAATTAATGATACTGTGTGTTTAATTGCTTGTTAAATTCTCTCTAAGCACATAACTTTTGATTAATGTGAAATGTGGAGGTTTGTGCAACATCATTACACATGGTACCTTGATGATTGTGTTTTTATGAGTTTGTCACATCCTCAAATATTGTAAGTCTAAAACATAATTGGCAACCTAAGATAATGTAGCATATCTATGTAACCATGAATATTAACCGCCACTAGCATAAACCCACCAAAACAATCCACACATAAGTCAGATGGAAAACTAGTATTTTTAAGACTGTAGTATTTCTCTAACTACCAGAAGGACCTCATGTGTTAGATAGGTTCACGCTACTGAGCCAACTGAAAATATTCTATAGATACACACACTTACCATATTATATATAAGCAATGTAATGGACTGTGGAAATGAGTAATAAGAAATGAGTGAGAATTAACCTTGGTATGTATCATGCATTACAAAGACTACCATAGACGGGAGAGTTTTTGTGAAGTGTAACTTTACCTTTGAAAATTTTGAGGTTAAAATTTCTTTGCACACCACCTAGCCATCCAAGTGGTATGAGCTCAATTTCTCAATACAAAAAATTATGTCCAAGTGATACTTTTTGTCCAAAAGTCAGGTGACCATGTTCTTGTGCTAATGGTTCTTTTTTGCTATGTGACTTCATTAAGCAAAACTTAGGACACAAGTAATTGATCTAATAATGAGAATGAAAGAATAACAATACACCGTACATGTTGTATTGCTTAAAAATGGGAATGCTATACGCTAGCATACAATCGTGTGTCATAATATGGTATATACTGGTGATGTTATCATATTGTTGGTGGAGCACTACATGCAGTATGCCCAGTTAATGCACTTCGGTGTTTTGATGGTTAAATGGCATAAAATAGCATTAATCAAAGAATAATGTGCCACAGCTAATTTCCTAGTGACAGTTAAACAGACTAAATGTAAATTTATTAATATTTGTCTTATAAAAAGCATCTTTTGAGATCATCAAACCATCGACTCTCCAAGATGTGATTTGCTGTTGGTCTTTGGTCGGGATCATGGGTAACCAACTTCTGTATCACAGTTGTCTATACAAAATCAACATAAATGTATTCAAGAACTTCAAACACGTATATATACGTACAAAACACCTACATTTTTCTCTCCCAAAAACTACCACCTCAACAGACCACTTCATATTTTACACTTTTTATTGCAAATGGAATAGGAAGCAATTTATTTTAGGAACACTATCCAATTATGCTCTAGCATTTGAGAACTGGATCAGTAGATGCCTGTCAGTTTTATCATTATACACACCTATGAAGTGCTCTAGGAGTGACTTGTACATACATACCTCCTCTGGAAATTTAGTAAAAAATGTTTCTGGAATCATAAAGCCCTGCCTCTGCATGCTGGTTAGAACCTACACATGTGATAGCATAATCAAAAACACTATGTAAAAGGTATAAAATACCTTGTGCCTCTCTGATTGTGTCTTAAACACAGTGTTCATCTCAAAGAATATTATTCCAAGAGCATATATATCAACTTTTTCTGTGCATCTGGTTTGTTCGATTTGCTCCGGACTCATATATAATGGAGTGCCAGCTCTTCCACTAAATGAAATTTCCTGCTGTATTCTGGAGTGTGATGATGTGTCTGTTTTGATAATTTATGTCCACGAATGATAATTCTTGTATTGTTTACCTACCTTGACTTCCAAAGTTTCCTGCCACCAGTCCAAAATCTCCAACCTTCAAAACATTTTTATCTCCCAGTGATTGGAATATATTGGTTGGTTTCAAATCTCGGTGAGCTAATTTTTTGTCATGTATAAACTTTACAGCATCCAAAATCTAATGAGTAGAAAAATTTAATACCCATTATATGTTGAGTGCTTCTTCATTATTATACTTATTTATGCACGAGGAAATGAAATACGAGAAGCATGGCATATCACAACACACCATGGATCAAATCAGTGCCTAAACTATACAACAAAGCTAGTGTTCTCGATAAACAAAGTGCCCTGGACGAATCAATGCAATGAAGTAGGGCAAGGCAAATAAAGCATCCAGAACTCCTTTTTCCCAAAGGAATAAGCAACTGCTCTGGATGGGACTCGAACCCATGAAACTACAGACTGGGCGAGAGCTCTACCAATGAACTACCAGAGCTTAAACCACCAAAGACACATAACACTAAACTAGGATAGCTGCATGAACCAATACGATGACAAGGCAAGGCCAATGCACAACAAGTCAACAAAATCCAGAACTGCAGCTTTCTCAAAAGGAAACATCAACTCTAGAACCCATAACACTATGCAGACCAGGTGAGTGCAAGGCTAATGCAGATATTATCATAAATCAACAACATACACAACAGCTTCACTTTCCAAAATGAACCTCATGATACTAACAATCCAGGATGGGCAACTGAGCTAACATGGACAGTAAGAAGTACTTTTCATTTACATGCATTTCTTGATGGTCAACCTTGCATTGCTTGTTATAAATGAAAAGCACTGAAGTGCAAACCCTCGGTGCAGGCATCGATTGATGCAGTCTTAGATGGAATCGTGTGCCAAATGGCTGTAGTTGCAGTAAATTCCTACAGCTACATATTACCTACCGTGTGGTGTGGTATATACACGTTAGAGCTATATACTGTACTTCAAAACTGGCCTTATGTATATACACCGTACAAGCCCCAGCTGAAGATGACACGCCCGCGTTTATGTAGTCAAGTGCCCTTGTATAAACTTTGTGCTATACACCGCAGTGCGTGTTTATAGGCGCGCGTTGTGCTACGAGTAAAACCAGGAACCACACCCCTGGCCCCGTAACCCACGCACTACCTGGCGCGGCGTAAGCGCTGTAATATGGCCGGCACTTCGTAGCCGTACTGTACGGATATTGTGGATCTCTGCAGCCGAGCGTTTTCAGCGAATGCTTGAACATTTTTTCTAAAGATATTTACCGGATGAGTCGGTGATATCGTTTTCAGAGCGAAAGAACGATCATAGAGCGGACTGAAGACACCATATACAGACAGACACACAGCAGCAGTACTGTAACCCTCGCTGCTCATGCGCACCGAGGGTTAATGATGTAGTATGCGTAGATTTTATGGGGTGGTTTTGACTAGAAAATTTACGTACCTGACTGAAGTAGTGAAATATCCTCTTTCTTTTACAGTTTGGGTGAGTTTCTAGCCATTTTTTGAGAGTTCTGCCACAGAGCTCAGTGCGAATGAAGAGATAAGGTGTTGGTTGTGCTATTGCTACATGAGCTATGTGATGAGTAACAGTTGATTCAGTATTGCTTCCATATTTCCTGTATACATTGCAAATGTAACACAGAAAGATAATGCCTACTGAGTTATTACTGATGACTTTGATTAATAATGCATCAATACACTCTAATAACTTTGGAACAAAAAAAATGACAAATGCTTTCTACACTTAATGTTATTTTTAGTAGAGAAGCATGTTCTCTTCTTAAGTATCGGCTACACATTTTCCATTGAGTGTTATCCTAGTGTCACTTTGTGAAGGTCTATATATTTGCTGGAGGAGCCAGCTTACTCTGTGGTAAACAACTACTATTACATGAACTGTATAACTGTCATGAGTTCGAGTCCCGTCCAGGGCAGTTCTTTTCTTTGAAAAGGATTGTCCTGCATGTAGTTGATTTGTTTACTGTGCATTTGCCTTGTGTTGTTTGTTTCTACACTTATTTCATCATGAACTGTATACAGTTCATGTAATAAGGATCAAAAAATTTAACTGATTCAACAGTTTTAAAACTTGTGAAATGATGATATTTGATGTGCTTTGCACCACATGTAAAATGGTGGTACTACATACTTGAATTGCACAACTGCAGCAGAATCACTGCTGTAATTTTTTGATGTTGCAGTGGTTGTCATGGTTTCATCTGTAGCACCTTGACGACTAGTTGTCCCCGAATCAGTGGTATCTATTTGTCTAGAAGGAAAATGAGTATCATAATCCTATATAAGTCCACAAATATGCTTATGTACTATACGTTACATACATAGAGCACTAAGTTATAAAACTATAATTTGGAGAATGAATGATATTACATGAATGAATCAGTAAATGGATTTCGTACTCAATCCTTGGCTTGATGTTAAGTATTTGGGTGTGTTATTACCCTGGTTGACTTATACAGGCTAAATTATAGCATAATGTGCTAAGCCAGATGTTCCACTAACGCTAAACGTTTTCCAATTTGGCTACTACTTTTTGTAGTGTGTAGTCGTTCTTAACTACTGCCTTCTACTAGCAATCACCAGATAGTACACTTTTTGATCCAGAAATCCCAAAATTGGCTAATGTATTTTGCTTGGTACAGGAACCTCTGCTAAGCAGTGTAGAACATTTCCCCTTTGCCTTGTTTGGAGGGTGAATTCCCATGGTAGATCATTCGGCCTGAAATGCTGGATATTATAAGTTGCATTATCTAGGGTATTTCTTTTCTTTGTGAAGAATAGAGTCTGAATGTAGTTGTTTCCTTAATGTTTCCACACCAAGCTATTAATTAAAAACCAATATGACCTGGCGAGCTATTATCTTACATGGTCTCTCCAAGTTCCATTTCATTCCATGGTACTCTCTTGCAACGGTCATCTGTTGGAGCAACATCAATCCAACAGCTGTAATAGCGCACAATGTTATTGTGACTTTCTGGTTGGTCCAACTTTCTTAATCCCTTGACCTCTCTGAGAACACGTTTAAGGCTGTTTTTCCTATCAGACAACAAAAATAAAACATGTGATTGGTACCTATATACTAATGTCTCCATCCCAAGTAAAGTGATACTAATAAGGTAAAAAGGAGTAACTACTTTAAAATGAATATTGGACATTCTTATGCTTACTTGATGGGTAGTTTTACAATCTTTAATGCATAATCTCCTCCATCATACTTGTTAGTAACTTCATACACATTACCGAATCCTCCTTTTCCCAACTTCATTCCAAGAGTAAAGTCTGTCTCTAATCTGAATAGAAAGTTTCAATAAACTAGCTATCATCAAAACTTTAAATTAACAATTCGGAAGCATCAAAAGATTGATATTAAATGTTAAAAGAACCATTAATTATGTATTAGTTATGTCATACTATTGTTGATTGCATAAGATCTGATCACAGTTGAAGGAATTCATTTTGTTTTCAAAAATTGTATACACATTACACGTTCTATGTACATACATGTCACACAGTTCTACATGAACTGCAACGATAAAGTACATTAATTTGTGCGACTTCAAATAATGGCACACACACATTATAGTTAAAAATGATCCTTGCGTACCTTCCTGTGTATTTTTCTGGTATTTCACATTCTTCTTCGTCCTGGAAAATCATATCAAAATTGTTTACACAATATCTGTATAATGGCAATGGCACAAATCTACAAAGTAGTGTCCAGTAAATTCATTCTGTTTGCCAATGTTATGCATGCACAAACCATGTCATTAAGCCTTTTCTGAATAGGAGTGATATCAGAACTTGATCCGGCACCTAATATAATAGAAACCAGTAAATATTCTGTGTGTAATCCTAAAGGAAGTAACACATGGCTTTTGTCCTATACATGCTGTCACGTACATGAACACAGAAAGAGGAAGAAAGGCAAGGCAAAGGCACACTAAACAATCGAACTACACTCAAGACAGCTACATTCTTCCGAAGAAAAATGAGCTGCCTTGAGTGTAACTCAAATCCACAACACTTCACAACTGAACTACCAAGGCAGCTCAGTTGGTAGGGGCTCAAGTCAGGCTACATAACACAAGTCAAAGGCAAATATTCCCTACAGTATCAACTGTGCAAAGCACAGTGATTGAGAACTTAATCTATACAAGAAGGTCAGGGTACTGAAACCACCAAAGACACCAAACTCTATAGATTAGGTGTCTGCATAAAAACAGAAAGAGGAAGAAAGGCAAGGTACATGTAATTAATGAAATACTGTAGAGTGCTATAATTTTTAGATGGATGATTTTTTAACAAGAGCCTGAAAATTATGACCCTCAATAATATTATGTACGTGCATCTACTGTAGCATTATAGTTGATTCATGAAAGTTGTATATATCCTGCTCTATCTGTGAAAATTTGGCGCTACATAATATTATATGGTACTAGTAGCTAGAATTTAGAGCATAATGGTCTCTACTATCAGGAATGAGAGCTGAACATGAACAACAATGAATCTTTAAAGTTGAAGAATTTTTCATTCACTTGTTTCGCTTCATTTTTTACCTTTGGTTACCTGGATAGTATTTTCAATGACTAGTCATATGTTTGTTAAATGTACCAAGTGTCTGTTGATTGCCATGGAAATAGAATCACATCATCGTTACTATGGAGAGTTTCATGGTTTGGTTGTAAGGGACTGTTTTGCTGAAAATTTATTAAAGAAAACATTAGTTGCCATGGAGACAGAGTGCTAGGAGAGGGAGAGACTGGGAACGAGGCTATGTATGTGAGATTGAGGAGTACATATTTCCCTATTAAAATGTATTGTCAGAGGCTATTTGTTGTCGTTTACGAAAATTTCTATATGACGTTGCACGGGAGGTTATCAAAACCAACTTGTGTACAAAATTTCAAGACTTAATCACAAGGGCACGAGAGTGCCCTTGTATATAGGGATTGGCATGGTTTAGCTAAG
>JAODVQ020141014.1:0-15541 GCA_025400075.2 Phenganax stokvisi
TTATAGTTTGTATATTTCGAGTTCCACTGCAAAATTATTTAGAACACAAGGAAATTTGCATCCCCCTGCACCCCCTCTAGCCAACGTTAGGGGGGTGTGCACCCCCCAGTAAATACATCACTGTGTTCATCTGAGGTAAAACAAAAAGTCTCAGCTTTGTACATCATAAGTAAACAAATGACATGACTGATCACTCACCTTGTCTTCGAAATATTTCTCACGCGTAATGTTTCTCTGGTGTAATATCGAGTGTTCCAAGGCAATATATTTGCACAGGCAAGTCGAGGAGCACCTTTACGAGCTGTATGAATCACCACTGACCTCCCAATTACTAGGCAAAAGAATATATCCTTAAAGTGGTACTCTTTCTGAAGAGACCATAGTATCTTAATGGGATAAAATAAAAGCCCCACTCACTATTACGCCAACTTGCAAGATAATTTTCTGTCTCAGTGAAGAGCCGCAGACCTCCACCAACATCGTAAGTACCAAGCTTGCTTGACAAATCACCAAGTTCACAACGAAATGGATTTTTGCGATTACATGTTGATTCATATTTATTCTCCTGTGAAAAATATTCAGAATGAAACATTATGCATTGCTTATTCTCAGCAAAGTCCTTTCACCAATTCTACTGAGAAGAATACTTTCAGTTTGGTTAACCCCACACCAAACCTATTTTCCAGGAGGATATGCCCCCCCCCCTCCATTTTCATCAGTAGTTAAAACTGGTTCATTGAGAGTTAACTCCTCATGGATTTGGAAAACTGATCACGTATTTATGAACATGAAAAGAGAGTTGAGCACAGCAGAGGTCTAGATAAGTTTCTTACCGGAGGTCCATAAACTTCATAAGGATTATAATGTCCTTCAGTGCTCATGCATCTCTTGCCAACAACCAAATCTTTGTCATTTCCAACATCAAAGACATGCACATGCCAATTATGACCCAAAGTCTAGAGAATGGAGCCATTGCATAATAAATACAATTTTAATCTAGCCAAAGTATTACCCTAGCTAAAAAGAGCATCGCAAAGATAGCAAAATTGAAAGACTTTCTTCCAAAATGTTGTAAGTTGTGGAAAATGTAGCCGAGCAAAGTTTGCAAATACGTCTAATGTTTTATGCCACCAAAATGGATACCTTTTTCAGGAAAAGTATATCAATCTTGATCGAATATGCAGAGCTATATCTTTTACATATTTTACATTTCATGATGATTACTGGACGACAAGCTTGTGTAACTTACACTTTTTGTAAGGTTGTTCTTGTAGTAGACAGACATCAATATAGATGCTGAGTAGGCAAATGCTTTTGATGTGTCAAAGGCCACTTGTTCCTGAATCAAAATTTAAATAAATAGAAGAAAATTCATTAACTAAGCTCAACAAGTGAGAATGCACACAGTGTGTTACTTTGCTGAACACCTACAGACAATTTTACTTGATAGACTTTGCAAAGCACTTGCCAGTTGATGGACAAACTGATGATATGATTTTTTACTACTCAAGATAATGATAACACAGCAGTCTCTTACAATGTTAATGAAGCCACTCAGAGCATCTGACGTAGTTCCATTAAATTCAACTCTGCCTTCCAAATGGAACGTCGCATTCTTTGCATGGATCTTCCCACAATGCAGTTTTCCAGATGACATTGTGACTGTCAGTGATCGAAACATGATGCTATTTGGTCCATACAGACTGAGTTCATCCATCACACCAGATTCTAGAAAATCATAACATTGCTAAGTGCTTGTCAAGATGAGACCTTGGGTCTTTCATCAAACTTCAATATCTAATGCCTCTTACTTGTAAAATTAAACAACAGATCTCCCATTTTGTCAATGCTGCAACTTGAATCATCAAGAACAAACTCATGTACACTTATCCTCTCATATCCAGACAGAGTTGTATTTACAACCAGAGGTTCATACACAGATTCTTGTGTGAATTCAACTGTGCCAGTCAATCCCTCCAAAGTAACATTGGCCAGCATTTCATGATACTCCTGGATCTTGGTGCAAATCAGAGGTTTCCCACCAGACAGAATCACAAGAGAATGGCCAGCAACAGAGTTTTCACCAGACAACGGAAGGTTGGTGTCTATGTAAAAAGACCGTTGACCTGGGCCTCCAGGCAAAGGGACAGTGATCTGACCTAACTTGGCTGAAAGATCACCGATAGGACAAGTTTGCTGTTTTCGTTTATCACACGAGGTTTTTCCACGAGGGTTATAAATTTCACCTTCACACAAGTTTTTGCTAGTTGATTCTGTTTTATATACAGCAAGAGAAAGCCCTGTCATTGCTTCACTTCTAGCATCAACCAGCATCAAGTTCACTTCAACAGCAGTGGCTGAAAGCGGGTCATCAGAAGCTTGACGCAGAACAATTGTCCCAGCAATACCAGAGGACGCTGCTTGAAAGATGCCAACTAAAGTCTTGGTTGATGATGCCCGAGACTTGATAGTTGCACATGCTATGATATTGCCTTGATCATCGTTAACTGCCAGACTTCGACCGAAAATACTTTTCTGACCCGTTAAAGAAACATTGTTGGGTATCGGATGATCAAACAACACTTCACCAATGTTTGAACAAGTTTCATTCATCTTGCCTTCATATTTAACTGGGAACTCATGAATAGATAAATAGTGTTTGCCTGATAGCATAGTTTGGTTAACAACTGTTGCTCCTCTCGTTCCAGGTAAGAATAACACATGACCATTCACAAAAGCCGTATTAAACTCAGCAGTCAGTTCCACTGAAGACTGCAATCCTAAAATTAATCAAGTCTGTCTTACAAAACTGTAGCTGAAAGTTTTACAGTAAAGGTGAAAGATTATAATATGCAGTTTTGTGGAAACACCACATAAATTTATTTATGCAAAGCTTTCGGTCTGTCAGCTTGGATCGTCATCAGTGCTTTGCACTGATGACAGTCATGATGGGCTTATGAACTGACGGGCTTATGGACGGTCATGACAGGCTTATGGAACGAAAGCTTTGCATAAATAAATTTACGCGGTGTTTCAACAAAACTGCAAATTATAATAGTTAATCACCATGCAAACATTCAAGGAACTTGTAAAGGTAAAATGTGCCATCGACAATTGTGAGGTTTACCTTAGTCATGGAATGTAAGGGATATTGCTGTTACCTTGACATCAATAGCAACTTTCAAAGTGGCAAAATTTATTGCGTAACTGCTTAAAGTTTGCAGCACTATTTTGGTGTAAAAAACATCCATTCTTGCAGTAATTTGTCTAAATTGTATCCAGGTAATTCAATAGGGAGATTTAAATGAATTGAGTTGCTGAACAAAACACGCAAAGTTAAACAACAAAAACTTCGCCACAATGATAGCAACGAATAGCATGCTTGTTTAGGCTAAACTTTAATCTTCTACACCCCGCATATTCGTGGAAATATGCAAAGTTTTTAGCACCCGACACGCGACAAATTATTCGCATCAATGGTTTCACGACAACCCAACTTTAAAGCAGAACAAATGCACTTTAAATCACTGAAAGACTCACCAAAAACACTGCAAAGGCACCAGAAGAACATCAGCGTGTGAACAGTCATCTTCATTTTAAAAATCCCAGCGTTTTATAGCGAAATTTTGAAGATAAAAACAAGAAAATGGGAAGTATTTTACATTGCATCAAAAGCAGCATAGGAGATTAGTTCCATGGTCAGAAGCCGTAGGACCGAGGCACGTGTTGTGACGTAGGCATGAGAGCGCAAAGCGAGCAGGCCACGAAGCGCGCGTGTTGACGCGAGTACGTCACGCTTTCTTATATGTTACGTAACATGAAGTTTCTCCTTGCTGAATTGGGCAAAGCATGGGCAAAGCAGGGGAGGGGCAGTGTGAATTATCATAATTATCATACTTACGTAACAAGAAAACATCGTTCAAACACTCACCTGTAGAATTTTTCTCGTTGAATTCGAGGACAATTTAGTGAAGGGTGCAATCAATATTGTTTCTGTTACTCAGTAGTTTCCATTTGGATTGTATTGTTCACAGTTTTTGAGCTGTTTTGTGCGTGCATTCGTGCACGTTCATTTCCTCCTGCTGTGTATAAAAGTATTTTCCTGTTAGGAATAGTTCTATTCTGATGCAACAATGTCTAGGTCAAGATTGATTTTCAGACAAGTAAGAGGACTACAGTTTAATAAAACATTTCTGCCAATGGACTATTGACTAAACTGGAACTTCATAGTACCTGTTCTAAATGACAAATTACTACTTTTCATTCTGTTTCCAGCTTTTCGAAATTGAGTCTTCAACATACAGCTACATTCTTGGCTGTTCAAAATCCAGGAAGGCTATCATTATTGATCCAGTTGACATAACAGTCAGTCTATTAATGTTGATTGATCATATTCACTGACTTGAAAACTGTTCATTGGCATTGCATGACCAGTTTCTCAGGCCATAGCTGTGCTAATAGAATTACCACTAAGTATAAGATAAATGAACGTTGTACGTTTTCAATTTCAGGCTTCCAGAGATTATCATTTATTAAAGGAATTGAACCTCAAACTGCAGTTTGCTGGTGAGTCACTTCATCTTTTACATGTTATAAGTATACTATATATGTTGACAATACATCTCATTTATATATTTTGTTAAGTGAACACACATATTCATGCTGATCACATCACTGGTACTGGATGGTTAAAAGCACTCATTCCTTCATGTCAAAGTGTACTTTCCAAGACTGCTGGAGGGCAAGCTGATGTTTTTATTGATGATGGAGATGTTTTAGAATTTGGTGAACAAGCTTTAGAATGTCGGCTTACACCTGGTCATACAAATGGTATAAAGATGCTTCTCCTTGCTAATCAAATTGTAGATTTTGAACCCATAATGCAGGAACTGTACCCACTGTATTATATTCAGGTTGTACAACATATGTTGATATTTCCAACAAATTGGCATTTACTGGTGATGCGCTATTGATTCGTGGATGTGGTAGAACAGATTTCCAACAAGGTGCTTGTTTCAAAATAATACTCTCAACTGTACATCATAATAACTTTTCTTATTTTCCTGTTTTCTCATTGTAGGCAATTCTTCGAAACTTTATGATTCCATTCATGAGAAAATACTTTCTTTGTCTTCAGACTTTTTGCTTTATCCTGGACATGATTATCAAGGTACCAAACACTTTACACCATCCTGTTTCTAACTTCTAGTTATGCTTTCTGTTTAAACTAGTTTGTTTGTTTATAGGTCATACTGTAACATCAGTTGAGGAAGAAAAACTTCATAACCCAAGATTAACAAAAAACAAAGAAGAATTTATAAACATCATGAGTAATTTAAATCTAGATTATCCCAAGAAAATTGGTAAGAGAAGAATTGTATAATACATTTTGAATCTATGCGGGATGGAACTAAACGAGGAATGTTCTTACTGTAGATGCTGCTCTTCCAGCAAATTTGGTTGATGGTTCAGAGCAAGTTGATAAGACCTTGGTGCAACAAATACGTCATGGCTAATATAGTAAGTTTATACTAAGCTAGTAAAAGTGATTATTGCTATCTATCCTTCCTCCCAAACTACCTGTTTATGACTTTATAATCAGTACGAATGTCAAAATAACTGTCATTAACTACATATCTTGTGGCAGAAAGCAGAAAATAGATTGTCTTAGGTTCAACTATGGTTTTTAAGGGTAATTTTGCCGTCAGCAACATATTGTAAACTTCTCCATGAAACACAAACTCATATGTTTTTTCACAGAGGTTCACTATTTCATATGCAATGCTGAAATTTTGTTTTCTACTCAGCAAATGCAAGCATCCCTCATTTTTGTCAAGTGATGTCACGTTCGTCTTGATTGTGAACATCGTCTGTGACGCTAAGCTTCGTAGAGCTTCGGTACTCATCGTAGTGTTGTTGTAAATTTTCACGGCACATGTGCACAATGTAATATCAACAGTGTCATCGACACAATCTTGGAAACGGTTGTATAGTGTATGTCTATCAAATTTCACCAGCTTAGCGTAAGCAATTGTCTCATCCGGTAACAATGGTGTTTCAACCATGACTTGAAAGATTTCAATCATATTTGGTAATGCTGATTCCACAACTAAATCCATTGTTGTGTCGAGTCTATACTTTGTTTGTTTTTCAAAATTGTTCTTAAATTCCATACCTCGAAGTCGTAGGCATGAGCCGTAACTTCCAGACATCTTACCTGGAAGGATTAACAACATTGGCTTTTATCGAAGCAAATGTGTGTGGACAGTCCTAACTAAGTTTCTCTTACCTCTTCTAAACTGCTCTTGTATCATATTATTAAGCTGTCCTAAAGCAAACTCTGCCAGCCAAATATAACGTTGTGAGTTATCTTCCACTTTCTGGTCCCAACCTTCACATTTGCATCTCGTCAGTGGCGTAAGAGGCAAATTTTCACATGTACGGTTGCTAGGCAACACAGACAATATACCATTGACTTTGTAGTCTTTTGATGTCATTTTAACTGGATCATTTAGAGCCATCAACATCTTATGTATGTCAAGCGTAGTAAATAATCTTCGTTGGTTTTCAACCAATGAGGAGACTTTATCTCTTCCGAGTTTCTTAGCGACGTCTTCCGATAGCATTATGAACATTAACGGATTCGAGAGTTCAAAACGACCTTCCACCGTGCGTGCGAAACTTGTCCTTGCGTGCCCGTGGTCTGATAAGAGTATGGTCAGCGTATTAGGGTTACGTGATAGGTGTGTGATGTAATCAGCCAGGCCTAGGTCATCATTACGAATGCGTGTTCCAGAGCTTGTGTGGCCAGTGACTAGATGAAGATAGTGGAGGAGTGGAAGCGAATCTGGGTGATCACGTATGGACCTGGAGAGAGAACATGGATAATTATGATCATGTAGGTTCTTGAGAGGACACATCTGCTTCCAACTTTTCAAATAACTTTACTCACCTGAGATATTCCAAGTGATAGTTGAGATAGTAAGTGCTAATGAACGCTCCATTCAAACAAACTTGTTCAGGAATATCCAGATCATTTGTTCGACCATATTTCTTCACAACTTCACAAGTAAAGTGAGTCAGACCAAAATCATCAATATAATAATCTTTCCATCGTTTCTGCAGCTCAGCCCACCTTCAATTAAACAGAAAAATAACATTTGTCCACTCTAGCTCAAGATAAATCTTGCAATTCTACAACTGTCTACCTCCTTGCAAAACCAGTCTTGTGTTTAGGTGTGGCATATCTTTCTACATCAGTAAGCATTAGTCCCCAGCGGTCATACCAACATCCTTCTTCTTGAAACAATGTCTGGTAGCCAGATCTCTTGTACTCTCCAAATAACACAGGGATACCCAGAGATTTCTTCGACTTTTGCCATTTACTGCTGAACTCATGATACACACCTGACGTCACGCCAGAATAGAGTGGCCTACAGTTGTCCATTGTATGTTGACTTAGACTTTGTAGCAGTTCAAAATCTAGTACTGTCGCTTGGACACTTTTATTGTACACTACATGACGTAGTGCTTTCACAGTCTGTGGCATTGATCGATAGAAGTGTGGTCTCGATATTGAATCTATCAAGATTATATTAACGTTAATATTTTTACCTTTCTTTGATTTTGGTGATAGTTTTGTTGTTTGTGGAAGAGAAAGAGCTTGCATTAGACTACCGCATTTGAAAAATACAAAATGAAACCCATTTTGTAAACTACGATAAATTATTTCCTCTATATTCTTGTCACTTGGTGCGTAGACCCACTTTATGACTTGCCCATATGTAGCATCCATCTCTCCCATACAAGGTTGCCACGGGAAACAAACTGACCAATCACATTCAAGGTTATGTATTCCAGACTTGTGATTGGCTATAAACTTGCACAGATGCTGGTGGTTAATTTCTTCACATTTTTGGGTGGGAAGCTCGCTTGATGAGCCATACAGCTCATAGGCTAGGTCACAGTCTCTCTCGTGCGATCTGTCCAAATAAGATATTATTAAAACTTTCTCTATATAAAATGAGCAAGTTTCTGAGCAGGTCTGTATTATTATGTGCTAGGGATTCTTCGACCAACCTGTGAGGTTTGCATGTGATGCTTTGGTAATCATTGGGATATCTGCTATCTCTGATTGGTTTACGTAGTCCCAAATATGGGCATGGATCATCCCCAGGAAAATTGCCCTCTCTTTCAATATTGAGTATATTGTCAGTTAATATTGTTGATGTGCTTTTAGTCTCCTGTCTCCAAGCTCGTTTGAACCTTTGCTCTGTAGAGAGACATGATGAATGAATTCACTTTTGAGACCTGAATACAGGCGCACATGCAGAAAGTAATCTACCTTTCTCATAAATATGCCGTTGTTTTATCTGAAGCGTTGTTTTTCCTTAAAAACAGTTTGAAGAATTGTGTAATCATTTGTTATAAAGCCTAAAGTCATCTTGCTGTATATTTTGTTCTTACCAAGTCTTCATTTACCTTTGTACGTCCAAGGTTTTGGAGTGAATGTAATTACAAAGATGGCGCTGACTATTAGGAGCAATAACGCCTTTAATTTTTTCTGAAACAAATTTTTTTGTAACTTTATAACACTTGTTATTATAAAGTGGACAAGAAGATACTGAGAAACACTCCTTGATATATTTTCGACAGTTTTATACACACTTTATTACTTAGCTCGCTGTTTTTTCTGAAGAGTCTGAGTACGAGTATGTTACTGATCACATGATATTTTCCCGCCTTTGCCGACTAAAACGGCGAGATTTCTTGCAACGGTAGTTACTAGAAAGGTTACATTCACACTAAAGGGTTTCTTTGTGACTTGAAATCATTAGAGAACACTCTTGTTAGTGAAAGTACTCGAAAAAGACGAAGAAACTGCCTTTTATGAGCTTCGAACGTTGGCCAAAAGTTCGTCTTTTTAATTTTCGATTGCGTTGCATTCTCGTGTTTTACTACATTAATATCTGGTTACAATCTTGTTACTAATGTCTGAATATTTTTTCAGGTTCTTCAACGTTATGGTGACGAAATGTGATACACGGAGCACGTGAGAATAGTTTATAGTTTTCACTGCTTGCCTATAACTATTGAAAAAAACGACTTGAATGTATCGATGCACAAGACTTGAAATTTCTCATCCTTTACGAAAAAAGAAAATCTCAGACTTTTTACACTTACCCTTACAAAGAACATTTTCTAAGCCCTAGTCTCCCTGCGTATCTGTCCTGTAGCAATTGTAGAAATTAGATAATGTGCATAAAATGCACCCGCATTTTCATGATGATCAAGGCAATATAGCTAATTACCCGGAGTGGGATACCAACTTCGACTATGAATGGGAGGTTTAACAAAGTAGACGTTGCTCTGTGTGCTTTTTAATCATCACATACTTTTACCCGGCCAAAAAGTGAATATTCTCCGCCAGTCACGGATAAACCACAATCATGGAAAAGTATTTTTATCGTAGAGTATCTTTGGAAGTAATAATGTGGAATCCATTTTATAGTTGTATATATATATTATTATTCTTCATCCGCACTTTTAAAATCTTTTCAATACGTTAACCTGCTGTTAACGACCTGTTTCCTACGAATGATTGTTTAATTTGCCAACAACAAAGCTATTGTCAGGACAGTGGGTTTTCTTTAGCTCTGGTCCTGCTGAGGACTATTTTCCACTGCGGCCGCTTTGCCCGCGCGGGCAGAATGCACACTTTTGAATATGCTCTGTTGTTGTTTGTCGGCGCTTGGTCCCGACTTCCGCGAGCACGCTAGGAAAGTTAAAAGTAATTCAACTATCTCCGTGTGTATGCGACATCAAGAGCGGATAATCAACAAGCCAGCAGGTTCCAAACTGTGCGCTCCGCCCGCGCGGGCAAAAAGGCCGAAGTGGAAAATTGCCTTTTTGTAGTCAGCGCTATCCGGGGGGAGGCGGTGAACACGTACATTGACTTTCGGTTTCACAACATAGTGGAATGGGCATTTGTGATGTCTTTCAATAAGAAGTGAAAACTTTCAAAGTTTTCAAAGTTATGGACACCAGAGGAGTAATCTGGCTTACAGATACTAATGGCGTTGCCTATACTCTTTCTCTTGACGATAATAAGTTGACCGTAAAGTCAGATGAAAATAATATATTAATAAAACGAATAGCTGCTGTGGACACTTGTGCATTTGCCATAGGAGGTGACCAAGATATTCATTTGTACGTGAATAGTAGGGATGTTCCTATCAGAGTACAAGTGAACACATATGAGAATCAAAGATGGGGACCCATTAATAAATGGTCTGAGAAGGCGGTAGGTCCTAACCACTATTTAGTAAAATATTAGCCATTTACTTGGTGGTAGGATACTCTCTCTGTCTTGGTTTCAAAGGGTTAAGAGAAACTGGTTAACTAAAATACGAATGGCAATCTAGAATGCTTTTTTCACAATCCATTCTGATAGTCGATTGTTGCAGGAGGCATTTATTATTGTACAGAGATCATTCCAAGTTTATGAAAAGATCATGCTTGTATTTTATCACAATGTAGATGTTGCCAACAGATCGTTGGTCATGGAGTACTAAGGATGGTACAAAACATCAGCCAAAGGATTCGTTTCATCTTCCTGAGAACTGGCAATGGGAAGATAATTGGTACATTGATCAGACAGTTCCTGGAGATGAGAAGGTCTACTAGTAATTTGACAAATTATCTTCACACAAACAACTGGGCTAATTTGTACCTATTCGTAGGGCTGGGAGTATGCTTTCGACTTTCCCAGAGAGTATAGTCCAGTAAAAGAATGGATGTCTTGCGTACGACGAAGACGCTGGGCAAGGTATCGTCGTTTTGTTCAGCTTGAGAGATGGATTAAGGTAAGGTATTTGTATTTCTATTTTTTGTATGAGTTACACAGCATTGAGAGGTCATAGTAACCTTGCTGCCTGTTTTTCATTCTACAGATCACTTCTCCAGATACAGAGGAGTTGGTTGAGAGAGCTATTCAGGATATTGGTGTTGGTGGTATGCTCCTTCCTGGATGTGAACCTGGCCATATTGCTCTGTGGGCTGTTAATTTTGCTGGCCAGGTGATTTTCATTCTTCACTAGAACAACTGTATTATTAAAACTCATCAAGGTGCAGGTTGAGTCACCTTGAACAAATGAAATTAAGCATTGACACTCAATGACTTTACATTTTCTTGTATTTTCAGGTGTTATACAGAAAAGGAATAACTTCAGTTTGTCCTCAAGGTACTGATTGGATAAAAGTGTCTCTTCCTGATGATATCCTCGCTGGTCAGATATCTGTTGGTCCAACTGGAATGGTCTGGATGATCAGTTGGCAAAGAAAGCTATTTCTTCGAACTGGAATCTCAAAATTTCAACCAACAGGTCTCTAACATCGTTTTGCATTTGGTAGAGTAAATCTTTCATAGAAGCTAAAGCCCAGCTGGAGCTTACAATTTTCTCATTAATAAGAAAACTTGTTTCTCTTGTAGGAATATCATGGATTCCTGTTGATTTTCCAGATGATCGAGTTTATCAAGTTTCCGTTGGAATAAATGCACTATGGCTTCTTACAATGGAAGGAAAAGTATGCTATAAATGGTGCATTAAAATACTATTTTTGTTATGAAGCTAACCTGTGAATATAGTACCTATGTCATGTGTATGTATATATAAGAGTTACTATAGAGTTGAATTTCTTTTAGGTGTATTTCAGACGAGGTATTTCTTCATTCATTGGTTACACAAATGAGTCAAGTGCTAAAGGAACCAAATGGGTTGAAATGGTTGGAAATTTTTCCCTTCTTTCCATGGCTTTGAATGATCAGGTACATAATATAATGAACTTCATTTTATTGAGTGAATATAGGACTTGTTGGCTAATTTTTTTGTCTTTTTTTAGGTGTTTGCATTAAACAGTGGTTCTGATCATATCTACTTCCGTTCTGATGTCACCTCCTCTGAATTGTCTGGCAAAGAATGGAAGAATTTAAATATAAGTCGCACAGAAAGCATGAGCAGTTTATCAAGTGATGCATCACAACAGGAAGTTGAAGGAACTAGAGGTATGATGAGGGATATTGATGTGTTAGAGGTACGAGTAGGAACATTGGTGGAGTTTAATTTATTATTAATTGTTCTTTTCTCAGGCGAGGATGGCACATTGTACTCAGAACAACTTTTTGGAATGATTGAAAAGCCTACCAAGTTCGACTGGCTTTGGATGAGCTGTGGGTCATGCAATGTTATGGCTGATTTCTTCAATTCCCACAATCGCTGGAAACCTACACCGTCAGTCAGTTCATTAAATTTGACTAATTTGAGCATCAGTGATGGTCCATGGAGGGGGACTGTGCTCGAGCTACTTGAGTCACGTGATGATGAGCTACGATCTTATTGCAGCTATGAAGAAGCTGTTGACAAGGTGCGTAAGTTGGTCGAACTATTGATAATAAGTTCTGCTCTCTTCAGAGATCAAGTTGGAGTCATTGTTCATAGTTTCAATGTTTCCCTATAGGGCAGTTGGTCAAAATCAGGGACCTTCAAAATGCGGCGTGACTATCGCAGCAACACTTGGTGTGATTGTAAAGTGACGCTGGTGGGCGAGGGTGATGCTGAATATATCATGATTCATTATGAGAAAAAGGGCAAGACCACAGAAATGAAATTAGTGATCTTTGACATTACTTGTATCTGCAGAGTATACAACCAAACATTGACAAATTGTTTTGCTATAAGCACTGCTGTACGAACTATGGAAAGAAACTGTCTCGTGTTATCAGCAATGAGTGAGAAGGAGCTTAATGAATGGATGACATCATTAAATACGTCATGCCAGCGAGCGCGCAAATGTGAAGGTCCTCCCAAACCAAGTGCTTTGTGGTGTACGACCACATGGGGAGATGTGTTCTTTAGCGATGCCAAGGATGAATCTGGTTAGTGTGCATGTCACCTCTATTCATTTCTTATCAACCACTATCCTGTGTCATCAATCATTATCCTTTCTCATCCTCTCCAATCAATATTTATCCTAGATTTCTCCAGCCTACCTGCTTATCATATTTATTGGCGTCAAGTGGGAGGTCACCTGGCCAAGGTTGAGGCTGGGGTTGATCATATTGTCTGGGGGCTTGGGTATGACGGCAAGCCCTGGTGTTTTACGCGTGGTTTTGGAGGTGGAATTTATCCCGCTCACATAAGCAGCGCCGACGGTATTTATGATCAGAGTGATGAAGATGTATTTTACACTTACGAGAATCAGAGATGGAACCCAGTGGAGGGATATGGGGGAAGGTGAGGGATGGGATGGGACGTAGAATGAACAAATGATGTCTTAAAGTTCAACTCAAGATCCAGTGTTACTTTCATCTTTCAGACGATTTGTGACGGATCGTTACGAGTGGAGTGACGTCACTGGAGTGCTGGAACGTCGCAAAGAAGGATTTCCACTGCCAAACTCTGCCTGGCAGTGGGTGGGAGAGTGGAAAGTGGACTATAGCACAACAGAAGGAACGGATGAGGAGGGATGGATGTATGCTTTGGACTTTCCAAGGTTGGTGTTTCACCGGAGGAATCAAGCCTTGAAATCCTGTTCATGGCTGGAATCAAACGACGTGCATTTATTTAGTGTTTCATCAAATGAATTGCTAAATTTTTCTTCCAGGGAATATAGTGGTGTGAAGAAATGGAATGATTGCGTGAGAAGACGGAGATGGCAGAGGTACTTATAATAGCTACTTTATCACATTTTTTATCAATCCATTTGTCTTTAAAAGGTATAGCCAACGAATTTCATCGCTTGCCTATCCTTTGAAATTAAACTGACTGTATTTACTAGGTCAGCTCGAGTAAACACGACAGGTCCTTGGATAGAAATTTTTCCTTCAATTCAGCTGAAAGATATCAGTATTCAGATTGATCGCAATTATCTTGATGACGGTTGTGTCGCCGTTTGGGCTGTGAATTCTAAAGGAGATGTGCTCTGTAGAAAGGGTGTCACTGCTACTTATCCACAGGTCTGTAGTTCACTGTATTTCACATCATTTCTGCTGCACTGAGTAACATCTTATTCAGATTTTCAACGTATTATTTCATAGGGTGAATCTTGGCTTCACGTCACGACCAACACGCCATTTGAGAGCATTTCAGTCGGATGTAACTACACTGTATGGGGTATTGGTGTGGACGGCGCAGCTTATTTGAGAGTTGGGTACGAGGGAGCTGAAGACGCAGGTATGGTGACTGATCTCTATACAACTGGACGTCGTTTTTGTCAGTCTTTTTTATAAGTAAATATTTTAACATCATGTGGTAATGGGACCCGCTCGGGTAGATGAATATTTTGTAAGTTTTTTAAATGATAGCCACATTATAAGCAGCCAAAAAAAATAACGTCGTAGTGAATAGCTGTTCTTCTCAATCTCTCGGAGTGATTGTTATGCCATGAGAAGTGAATTTATTTATTTTTACCAGGTAAAATGTGGGAACGCATCCAAGCCCCAGGTCATAATCCTCTCAATATGATCTCTGTTGGTACAAACACGGTATGGGCTGTGGATAAATTTGGAGAACATTATTACAGAGAAGGAGTAAGATCGACTTTTCCAGAAGGAATAAAATGGTTGAAGGTTTTTGGTCGTGTACAAACTGTCTCTGTTTCATGCAATGATGAGGTTGGTGTTTTGAAAATATATATTATGTTTGTTTTTTTTTTTGTGAAAACTGAAGATGGAACTCTCTGCTGCGTTTAGGTGTGGGTGAAATGTCAAGGGGGCCTAGAGAAGTGTTTTAATACTAGCAGAGACACACCTACAGGTCGTGGCTGGGTATTAGCTTTATCGGTAAGCATATATGCTGCTGATCAGAATTTTATTTCCTCCAGATCAGTTCTAAACTGTTCTTTGTAAAGATCCGATAAGAGTCATCTTTTATTGATCAGGGGCCGGTGGTATAAAAACGTGGTTAAACTATTAAGTTAAATACGAATGTCAACCAATCAGAATCGCCTATTTAAGATTTAACTACTTTTTCATGACAAAATCGTTGTTAAAATGTAGTTAAAAGTTTTGTACGACCGGCCCCTAGTGTTTAGACGGCAAGGGAAGTACCTAGTAAAAACCTGTGGTGTTTGCTGGAAGCAAACTGAAAGCATTCTTTAAATTAAAGATGCATCAAGTCACTGGACTGCTTAGACTTCAGTGACTTCTCCAGGGAAAAAAAACGATGAGTTAAAGTTGATTTCTTTTTTTATGTTTAGACGTTTTGGCGTAGTATAACTACACGTGCTGTTGGTATTGAGGATATTTCAGTGAATAAAGCAGACTTATTTGGAAAGGGGATGGCTGGTAGAGTCAATCAACCTGACGTGATGAAACCTTTTGAAACTGTCAAACAAAGTTCGTACAAAGAACTCATGGAAAGTGGAGATATTTATGGTATATTTGGTGGAGAAGACGAGGAGTTTATTCCTCCTGACTCGGATAGTGAAGAGGAAGATGGTTAGAAAGAATATAGGTAAAAAGTTGTTATGTCATTGTCACTGT
>JAODVQ020141119.1:0-15537 GCA_025400075.2 Phenganax stokvisi
CTTGTTTATACGATCAAAATACCCCCGGAGATAAAACTCTAGGGAGCCACCTTAACCTAATCTGCTTATTCAAACCCACCCTGTCATCTTTATTTGTAGGAAGGATACCGGAGTACTCAGAGAAAACCTACGAATTTTGGCAGAGTAGTCGACGAACTCTTTTAACAAGAGAAAGTTGAGCCTGCGCTGAGACAACCTCATTGGTGAAAGGCGCTTGTCCTGGGGACTTTTAAGAATGCACCCGTGCAGGGCTGTATTGACCATATTCCACTGCAACGCCTTCGCATACCCGAGCGGGCAGAACGCGCATTTTTAAACGTGCACTGTAGCCGGACAGCGAATGACAAATAAGTAGAGAATGGCAAACCTGTTCATCTAAGAAATTCTTCAGCTGCTCAGCAGTGCATTTAATTCCATTACCTTTTACTGTTTCTAACATATCCGAAACTGAAATGGGCTAAACGAAAATATTTTTCATCAAAAATAAAGCAAAAGAGCCCAGTCTTTACAATTTAAACCGTCTCTATCAAGGCAAGGAACTGTACATGCTAATAAAATTGGAGTCATTTAAGGCCCGTTTCAAACGTCGCGCTACTGCCATGCCGAATGCATTAGAAACAAGAGATAATCAGCTGAAACCCCTCACTATCGATTGTTTCTAATGTATTCGACACGGTAGTAGTGCGACGTTTGAAACAGGCCTAAAATACAATTTATTACACAAGGGACATGTCTTGTACTGACGCTAGATTCCACCACTATCAAGGCTGCGTGACTTCCAGTGCGTCGCGATCGAGCTGTTGTTGGTTTTCTTTAAGCCCATTCTCCACTACGCGAATTTGTTCGCGCGAAGAAGAAATCTGGCAACGTGATTGGCTCGTTTTCGACTTTTCCCCGGCAAATTGTTTTGCTAGCGAATCACGTTGCTGCATTTATTTTTCGCTCGAATAAATTCGCGTAGTGGAGAACGGGCTTTAGCTGCCACTGTGAATTTATGTATTGAACGAAGATTAGAAGCAATAAGGCGACAACTACTTGTCAATAACATAGAAATACTTACGATGTATTTTAAAATTTTATAGTAAATTTCGTGATCTTGAGTAAGAAACGATATCAATGTCTTGGACAGATTTGATGAGGATGCCTAAGTTGAAATACAGAAAGACATGGATTGAATGTGATTAGATATTACGGAGCTTAGGGTTCTAGGATGCGATCTAAAGGACGTGGTAGTTAAAATAAGTACTTTTTATTTCATATACAAAATAACAAGCAGTGAAAAAAATGTTTTGCTGTTAGCAGTTTATATGACGAATCTCATACGAGGGAACTCTTACTGTGATTGGAAATCGGTAAAAACAAATGATCTGATCGGATACAAACTGCGCCATGTTTAAAACGGAAGTTTTTAAGAATCATATTTCCTTCACTAGAGTGAAAACTATAGGAAGTGATCAATATATTTCTGAATATATAGCCGAGGCTGTCAGCAGCATTTGGAGGCAAAGTAGTAGTTGAACGTCCCTGTAATATCAGTAAGTTCGTATTTCATCTGTAAACAATATTTTCTACATACATATATCGAATACTAACAGTCGTGTCGTTGAGCTTTCGTCGTAGAATCTTAATATCCCTGTTGTATGTGTACTGACGCACTTTTACAAACTTTACATACCTGGGATAGAAGCTCAGGATCGTCAACTGGCTCCTCATCACGCCAGGTCTGGTCACTATCGCTGCAAGACTCACTGCCAATTGCAAAAAACATTCAGAATTGAAAAACAGACGAAGTTACGTCACACTTTTACCTCTCTGAGTCTTGTGTGCTTCCTTGTTGAGAGTTTGTATTTTCACTAGCAATTCCTAGTTCATCACCAGAAGGATGCTTGGATTCTTCATCTTCCTCATCACTTTCATTTTCTATGGCACGCACAAGTTAGTAATAAATGGATGAATGACGGTTGTGTGACCTCACGAAGGGAGATATGAATTCATTAGGAAAAAAAATACGATGACGACAATACGTACTTTTGTGTGTAAAATTGTAAATTTCTTTCAGTTTGATGACCATCTTGCGTTTTGCCAGAGGACGAACACCGAATTGTTTTAATTCTCCCTAAAAAAGCAGAAATCGTACTCTAAAAACATCAGAGAAAATTTGCAACCCTCTCACCCCGAACTATTAATGGCAACACGAACCTTCAAATCAGGAGTAGCCATATTGGAATAATCAAGCATTGGTGTTCTTGGTTCTCGCAAATTCAATTTCTCAGATGGATTACTTTGTTTCGCTTTGTCGTCAGGTTTTTTAGATTTTACATCAGTCTTTGGGTTCTTTCCTTTCTTTGTGCCTCTACCTGTCTTCCATTCAACATTCTCTGCCGTTTGCTCACTATTCTTATCATTCGCAACTTTTCTTTTGCTATTCTTTCTCCCTTTCACGCTATCATTAGTTGCAGAGATCGTCCGTGTTTCCTCCAAACAAGTTTTAATTGTGTTCTGAGCAGATGAAGAGGAGGTACCAGGGTTTTCACTGCCTTGCTCAGTGTAAGTATCGTAATTCATAAAATCGTCTATATCACAATTAAAACCGCCTTCATCATGGAAATCAATAAATTGATCATCGCAGTGATCATCCTGCACGTCTATAATTTGATCATCTGATGTATTTTTGGATTGTAATGATTCGCTCAAGAAGCAGTCCACAGGACTGGCAACGGTGGTAGAAAGCTGTTTACTGCAGCGTTCAGTAGTCGGGGCATCTTTGGAGTCTGACGGGTCATTTAAAGAGCAATCAATACGTCTTGTTACAGTAGAAAACTGCTTAGTTTTATATTGAATGTTTGAGCCATCAAATGAACATTCAATCGGCCCCATTACAGGGCTAGTAGACTGCTTACTGTCATCTTCAAAATTTGATGCGTCTTTTGACTGTATCGCGTCATTCAAGAAATATTCAGGCTGTTGTATTTTCTTGCAAGACTGTTTACTTTTGTGTTCAGTATTTAATGCGTCTTCGGACGGTATTGCATCATCCAACAAACAGTGAACGTGAGTGGCTATAAACGCCTTACTTTTAGACACAGCTTCGGATATATTCTTAGATCTAGCTGCAGAATAATTTGAGCAATTTTCGAACTGATTGATTATACGACGAGATTGTCTATTTTCTTTTTTGTTATTCCCCTGGGTCATCCTGCCACCCTTGTCATGTGGTTGAGAATCTGTCTCTATTTTCAATAACTTTGCATCATTTTCTTCCACAACAATTGCTTCATCTCTTGAATTAAAGCAACTAGAATTTTCAGCTTTGTGGTCTGACCAACTTGAAAACAAATCCAGTAAACTGTCGTCTGCTTCTTTCTGAAACAAGTTTTGTCTTACAGTACTTGAAGCTATTTGATTCACAAGCGCAGCACATTGCATTGTTGAAAGTTCGACCGTTTCTTCAACATTATCTTTATTGACTGCATTACCACTTTCAGTACTCTTACTGTTTACATGCGATGAAGTAGCCGCCCTGGACCCCGGTGATACAATAGCAATATCCAAGACATTATCAACTTTCATATTTTCATTAGCACCAGTAAAAGGTGAAGATCTCCCTAATGATTGTTGGGAAAACATGCTGGGTTTACTTGTGTCACTATTTCCATTTTCTGTACAAAACTCGTCAAAATGATCAGCAAAAGGAGATCGATCAGGTGAAGACATCATCTCGATCGCAGAAGATGGAGAGACTTGAAATATTGGACTTGAGTGATCATTGTCACTTCCAATAGAAGCTATTCTGTTTGGAGATGAATGACAATTAGGAAAAGATATCTCTGTTATTTCTGGATCACTAGTATCTTCCACACATATTGATTGACAAGTGTTAATTCCTACTAAACTATCAGATGTTTCTTCCACTAGAGTAACTTCACCCTCTGCTGAGTCTTTCTTGGTAACTGCCTCATGTGAACTACATGGCGAAGAGAGCTTGATCGGAGTTTCTGGAACGCAAATGCCGACCAAGTCTTTCGAGATAACTTCATTCTTAAACTATGAATAACAGCATTTAATTAAGTTGCGTTATAAACGATGCTTCAGGCATGACCTACAATTAATAGCATAATCAGGGTTCGAAACAGCCGCCGGCAGTTTCAGGACCTTGCCGGCGATTTTTGATTTCAAAGCATAGTGAATCGGCGAAAATATCTATTTACCGATGATTCGCTTACAAAAACACGAGAATGTAATTAACAGTAATATATCTAAATATTATCATGACATATATTTTCTTATTGTTTTGAACGTTTTAACACAGAACTTGTTAATGTTTGCTCCTGCACCGAATAAAATGTGTTGCTGTGTAACTGTTCTTGCAAATGTTGTGTTGGTTTATATCACTATTGTTTGGCCTATATTATGAAAACAGCCGGCAATAATTTTTTCCTACAAAAGCAGCCTACAAAATTTGACATATTTTTACAGCGTTATTTCGAACCCTGTAATACCAAAAAAAGACATGAGAATTACCTTCATCTGATTCTCAGTAACATTTAACTTCATTTTCTTTCCTTCGTCGCACAGGACGTTACCATCTATCTTCTCAACATTAGCCACCACGTGATCAAGATCAACGTCAAACTGTTCCACCGCTGGATGGTTCTTTTGACTCTCTTCACTGTGAGTGTTCTTAGGCGTAAGCTGAGTGTAAATCTTGATCTGCATATCACCTAACTCATCATCTAGTATACTATCACCAAAGACATTTTCATCACTTTCCTTTGAAACAACTTCTTCTTCGCCGTCGTCCCACAGCGACTCCAAAAGTACATCAAGATCCCCGGCATTCTCTTTACATCCAAAGTCATCGTCTTTATCCCCTACATCCTTGTCTCGTATCACTTCCCATTTATCTGAACTGCAGTTTAAATTCCATCTATAAAGTATGAAGGAATAAAATGGATTTACTACAGAATCTCAAGTCAGTTGCACTTACGGTTGTAAGTCTACAACAATTCTAGATCCACCAATTTCCCTGAAACAACAGAAGACGTGTATGTTTGTGGTGCTTTTAAGCCTGTTTTCCACTAGCGCTGTTTTTTTTTCGTGCCAAGCGACTTATTTTCTTTGCTTCATGAGCTTTCAGCGGAAACTAATTAGTTCTTAATCAATTACTTTCAAGTTTAGTAATACAAGAGGTCGTTTCGCGCGAAAAATATCGCTAGATGAAAACAGGCTTTAGGATGTTTTCTGGACATACAACACGCTGAATCATGACAAAGACACAGCATGCGAAAAGAACCAGAATGTTTAGTTTTCCTCTCAATTTGAACACTGAACGGTTATTATTAACCAAACGTGTGTACCAAGAGAGGGACTTCTATGTGCACCTGCCGAAAGCAAATTGACAGCAAAAGACTACAGCGCATGTTCAAAAATGTTCGCTCTGCCCATGCAGGCAAGACGGCTGCAACAGAATTAGCCTTTAGCTCAAAGACAAGTAACGTGCACGTACGATATTAATCTACAGTATATACCTGTGAACGAGTTTCTTTACGTCTTCAATAACATTCTCAAGCACAGGAATGAAATACGCAGTGTAGATGTACGTCAAAACAGCGCGTACGGCGCGAACATCAATATCAAGCAATTCGAGACGAAACAAGTTACAGTTGTCACCCTGGCGTACTTTGTTAGCATAAAGCATCTAGAAAAGTTTGCTAAGTTTTTAAGAAGATTCAGCAAAGTATTGTACACGTATTTCTCCACACTGAAGAGAACAAACTAATGCAATAGTTATGAAATGCAGATAAACTACAGACAAACAATTGAGTTAAACCATTACCATATTTGCTTGAATAAACACCACAGCGTTTATATTTTGCACAGCAGTACAGTTTTTATTCAAGGGTGGTAATTATGTTAAATTTTGCATCATCTACTGTGAAATTACAGTTTAATTCAAAGTCAGCTTAACCCGAAAAGTGTGGCGTTATTGTCAGCACCTGCTACGTTCATTTGACAGAGGCGTTTATTCAGGTAAATACCGGATGGAAAAACTAAAATTAGAAGAAGCCTATAGAATAAGTGATAGCAATTTGAAGACAAAAATATTTATAGCGTTCAGTTACGTTTGTAGCTACATTGAAACATCTACCACGCAATGATCTTGTGAAATGACTTAATACTTTATCCATGATTCTAGCGAATGATTATAGGCCGAAAAGAATGTTTTATACAGGAAGAAAAACAATCAGTTATTAACCATAGCAAAGATTACCTCAGTTAAAGTACTACATCGTGCAGACAACATAAAACTATGAGCACGGAATTTCTTTTTGTTTTTCGCCACAATCTCGACATCACTATAAAGGGGATTTCCAACCATGCACGACAAATCGTTCAACAATGATTCTACCTCTTCCTTATTATTTTCCTAATAAAAAAACAGCTAAACTATATAGAATTCTAACGTTATGTTCTTGTGGGGCGTACTCGGATAACATTGATGCACACGGATATACGCCGGTTTTTCACCTCAGCTGAAAAATGTTTCGTTACGATGCAGTACAGACTCTACTGCATCGTAACGAAGCATTTTTCTAGGTGTCCAATATTAGACTTTATTGCCACGAAACGAAGAAATAAACTAACTTTCGCTGCTATAAGTGAAAATCTCATTTTTTCTCTACCTCGGCTTCATGTGTATCTTTGCGAACGCAAAAACCACTTGAACGAAACCAAGTTTTATCAATCTCTTGTTCATTTTCTTTTTCATCGTTTGACACAGTGTCATCACTCAACAAATCCACTAAAACCTCGATGTCATTTTCTTGAGAGGCTGTCAGATCATCATTGCCGACTTTTGACGGAGAATCTGGATTTTAAAAGCAAAGGTGAAAACATTAAGTCGGATTCTCTTAAAATTTAGAGTCTTGCGACGTCGGTGATATATGTCAACAACTTTATGGCTATACTTCAACTGCTTCCCAACTCTTAAAACAATTTTAATGAAATTCTTAAGAATGAGCATGAAAGTAAATATATTGAGAACTGTCACTTGGTAAAACAATCTGGGGGAGGCGTGCAGCGTATGTATATATCTTAGAGACAATTACCTTTATCATAGTTTTTAACTGTGGAGTGGTCAGATTCTTTTTCATTGGCTCTTGTTTTTTTCTTCCGTGGTGTCAACTTTGGTAAAAGATTTGGAACATAGAAATCATTGTCTGTGACCGTTCGTAATGATGTGAGATTCCATAATCTTGTTTGGGTATCTACACTGAAATATTTCTAACAATAGAGAAACTAAGTTAGAAACGAAGCATGCATGCAGAAACTAGTAATCTTGATGGTTCGAAAAAGGAGCTAAACGTGTATTGTTATATGCAGCTCTCTGTTTGCAAAGGCATGGCTTTTGAACCAAATGATAGATAAACAACTTTGGGAAAATATTTTACGAATATTTCAACAGCTTGTGCAAAACTGACTTGCTCGAAAGTGTAACATTTACATTTAAATTCAACTAAACCCGATTAACAACCCATGTCTTACGTTTCTTTCTTCAATACTAAAGCTTGCAGCGCCAGATTGACAAGTACATGTTTCGTCTTTTTTGCTGTTTGGTCTGCAACGAATATCTATGGTGGGACTATGACAGTCATTTGACAAGTCTTCGATCTCTTCAACTTGGTCAGACAGTAAAATGTCGACGTTTTCAGCGTCACTACTTGATTCTCTCGCATATTTTTGCACCAATGAACTCGGTCCAAGAGCGGGGGTGCATTGTATTTCGCCATCATCAGCCTTTCAAAAACACAAAATACTTTATTCATATCTAATGACTGAAAGACTTTGGCGTACAACCAAGTAAGAGGTATCAGCTGAAATCATAACTAAATCAAAATTAATATCGAGTAAAGACGATGACAACTATATTTATTCATATCTTACCCATTGACACAATACTTCTGCAGCTCTTGCTTCCGTAATTTTCTTCATTTCGTCGTCACTTCTCAACAACAACATTGGCAGACCCGAACTAATAACAAAAAATTGAAAACACTGCATGCAGCCACTAAACATTGAAAAGGCAGCAACAAGGTTATTTAACAGTAGAAATATGAGCACAAGAAAAACAAGTTGTGTTCATTGCATTGCAAACATATATTTTGTCACAGTTATTTATTCTTCTGATAAAACTTTTAAAGAAATTTATGATATGCGCGTGCAGTTCTGGTTCCTAAAATAAGTTGACGAGTTTATTTTGTTTGTTGCATTTTGTTTGTTGCATGTAAGCGTGCATAAGTGAGAAGGTAGTCCGATATGACGTATTTAGATCAAACTAGAAGGCTGTGATAGGGCTTGTACCCAGTCCCACGACGTAGTATCAAGTACTTTTGGATTCTAAGTCCAACTGATTCACATACAATAGGTACTCCGAACACATGAGCTAGGAAAATTAATTACACTTTCTAAGTTGAAGTAATAAAATAAAACCATCAGTATCTTACTATATCATGGACTATATACATTGTTTTCCCGCCTGATGCCTCAAATTCTCCTAATTTCAAAAATCTGAGTCTCACAGCCAAAACTTGTAATTTCCAACGCACCTTTCTTTTTTCCGTTTCTTGCCTTTCTTGCCACAATCTTCGACTTCAACATTATCACATTGCATGGACGCGGACAAAGCCAATGCAAGTTGAGTTTGATCATCTAAAGTTCTACAATCACACAGCGAAATAGTACACCTTTAATGCAATTTTTGAAAATTTCTGAGAGTGATTCAATCGCTCGTTTTGTAACTTTTATGAGTGACACTCAAAACGGTAAATCACAATATTTCAAAAAAATATGTATTCTGTAAGTTTACAAAATTTCGTCGTCACTCGCAAGATTTGAAGTCCGATCTCCACTGTTCTCGCATGCTGTTAAGAGTTTGTGGTGATGGCTAAATTGTCAAGTTGATAAAAATTTACAAATTCTATAATGTACTCACTTGCGCGCAGGTAACTTCGCTTTTCTTCTCCGTTTATTTGTTTTAAAAATCTCCAGAGTATCCACACTGTCATTATTCTGGTTTGCTTTCGAATTGTCTTGACCAGAAATTGTACTGCTACACGCGACATTTTTAGTGCTACTTGCATTTTCTCTTCGATTCAACTCAACTAGCTGATTCGTACTAACGTTATACTTTTTTGCACATTTTTTCATGTGAGTTTGTCTAGTCTAATAAAGACAAGAAAAATTTTATCCTTACAACGGTTTTCTGAACGAGCATCAAGCAGATCTCAATATAGGCTATGTGAACACAAACTGCAATTACAATGCGTAACTGTCAGATAAACTGGTTTCTTTCTTACCTTTGTTGTTTTAAAAAACTTTCCACAAATTGGACAAGAAAGCGTACAAGTCTCTTTGGCTGGACAATTCTGCTTTTCCGAAATGTCACAGCACCTATTGAGATGTTGTTGACGTCGAACTGAGTTATATTTACTAATATCTTTCCAACACAATTGGCATCTTTCATTCGAAGTGTCAATATGATTAGCGTTTCCACTATCCAGGCACTTATTGATATGATGATGTATTTCTGCATCACTGTTTGAAGCAGAAAAATCTTTTTTATAAACAGGACAACACTTTACATTTTTTTTCTGTTGCTCTGTTGTCTCGCTTGATGTACTGTCATTCCCGCTGATTTCTTCTATTTTCTCTACGTTATCTACTGCCAAAGTGTTCTCTTCAGCTGATACAAGTACTGCTTTTTCAGTTTCTGCGACAACTTTAGTGATTGGTATAATCCACTCATTGTTTGCTGCAGTGCTTGTTGCAGGTTTACTTCTCAGGTTTAGTCGTTTCTTTTTGGATAGCTTCAATATACCATCATAAGGCATTATCGGAATGGCTATGTCCAATTTTTCTATAACAGGTTTTTTTTGTTCATTATTTGGAATATTTTCACCCATTGGACATTCAGAAACATTGTTTGAAACCTTATTTCTTTTCCTAGATTTCGAATCTAGTTTTTCATCAAGACTGCGCTTTCTCTTTGGGTTTGTGAACATGACTTAATAACACAATGAAGTTGTGCAAAGCATGATCACAATTTCAGTTCATAAAAGGATGCTGCCAAGGGCCTTGCTATAAAAATAATGAATATAATATTTCCATGGATGAAAAGAATTCCTTCTCTAATAGTATCACATGCCTTTAAAGTACTAACTGTGCACAAGGCTATGACGTCTACATCATTCAAATGCACTTTTAACTGCTGGAAAGAATGTGCCTTAGCCAGTGCATCTTACTGACAAACTTTCCTATCTGCTTGAATGTTGGTTTACCAAGAAAATGCATAATCTTATCAAACAAAACCAATTGAGATGCAATTACACATTAGTTTATTATATACCAATTCGCAAAGTTGTCTTTTTTGAGCAATTTATTGGTCGAAAGTACATCAAGCTGTCTTCCATGCAAACTGTGAATAATGTGTGATGGACAGGTCAATTATGCCAAAAAGCACATATGCTATCACATAAACATGCTGTTTCTGATCAATCCTGGTTGAAAATGCTCCCTTTCCAAGTGTCATTAACAGCGAACAGTTATTCATCAAAGAATGAGGCTTAAATGTCTAATTTTAAGTATTTTTTGTACAAACTGGCAATTTTTTTTCAGTTACTGTAAGAAAATTTTAACATTCTGTATTTGAAATATTTCTCACTTATACTTGCTTAAAAATCGATTTGCCGCCACTAACGGTATTAAAATTTGTAAAAAATTTACGTTTTCATCAATTTTGTTTTTTCTTTGACCACTGGTATAATACTAAAATTTTTATTGATGATCGGAACTTCAAGAAAGCAGTCTGTTTTGTAAATCTATGATCTTTCCCAATGAACAGTCAAGGGAACTATAAATAATACTGTTTCTCACGGTTTCAGAACATAAAAGTTAAATTTTCGGCTAAAATTTCCATGGTCAAATTTGTAAACATTAACTTGCCAGGCTCAGAAAACCCTTCAAAATAATAAAAAACCATTCATTTAAAAATAGTAAATAAAATGAACTATAGTAGTGTATAATACATCATAGACTCATACATCAGCAATACTTTATTACTTTAATATTCATTTCTCTGCGTTGACAGCGCTCTGTTGACGCTCCTCCATACTTTCTTTCAGCTGTTGTTTTATTTGCCTTCTTTTATTTAACCCTTCTTGACTTTTCTTATCTCGTATATCATTGACATTAGGCATAAGCTTTTTTCGATTGACGAATACGATCGTTAATGTCGTGAAAATACCGAAAAATACGATTGGAAATGGTGCGAATCGCGCCGCCATATTACTTTGCGATATTCTTGATTTTCGGGAGGTGGGAGCGCTTTTGAAGTGACCAATCACAGTTCGTGTCTATGAAAAAGGAAATCGAACTCAAGCCCCGCGCCACGCCGACAGATTATATCAAGCAAGGAAGTTTTTTTCAGGTGACAAGTTTTGTGTCTTTTGGTCATTCAGCGTAAATATTTGACTATGAATATTCGTTGTGCTACTCCAGAAGACTTGATGAACATGCAGCACTGTAATTTACTGTGTTTGCCTGAAAACTATCAAATGAAATACTACTTTTATCATGGACTATCATGGCCTCAGCTCTCATATGTTGCTGAAGATGAGAAGAAAAAGATTGTTGGATATGTTTTGGCAAAGATGGAAGAAGAATCAGACGAAGCTGCTCATGGTCATATCACTTCTCTGGCAGTAAAACGTTCTCACAGGAGGCTGGGTTTGGCACAAAAACTCATGGAACAAGCATCGAAAGCAATGGTGGAATGTTTCAATGCAAAATATGTATCACTTCATGTAAGGAAGAGCAACAGGGCTGCTCTACATCTGTATACCAACACCTTGAAATTTAACATCTATGATATTGAGCCAAAGTACTATGCTGATGGAGAGGATGCCTATGCTATGCGCCGGGATTTGAGTCATGTTAATGCTGAACTAACAAAACCGCTTGCTGCAGTCAAAATTCAATGAACACCATGATAGTTTTTAGTTATCTATTTCCATTGTGAATATATTGTTAAAAAGACCAAATCAATTTCCCTGCTTCAGTACTTGTTAGGTATTCATTATTTCTCATGGGAGTGGCATTCAGTTCTCACTGTAAAGAGGAGAGAGGGTGGACATGATAGTGATCTGTGTCTAATTTTCGTATTTTAACACAAAAAGATTAATACAATGTTCAGTGACGCCTCAAGTGATACACTCTTAACTTTACTCAGAGGGTAAAACTTTAAGCCTAGTCGATAATTACATCGGTAATTGCATTATGGAGGCCTAGAAGTTTTAGTCCATAAAGTCAACCAAACAACAAAATATTGCATCGTTTTCCGTCAGTTCATCTGTTACCAGGTTATTTTTTAAGTCTTTACTATAGCGCTTAGCATTGTTCAGCAGTAATTTTCAGCAAAACTAATGTCGCGTCGTCGAGCCGCACTGCGTCTGTCATCAGCATAAACTCCCTATTGACACCACACGATCGCTTATTTAATTTGGCTAACATGAAGTCTGCCTCCATTGACTAATTGAGTAGGGAATCAGGCGGTCGGAAAAGTACTTACAGTAGACTACTATATTTCTGCGCTGGTTCTGAATTTTAAAAAGAACACCGACAGAGCATCGGAAAGCGTGGCAAACATTGCAAATATGAGACTAGTAATTCTTGATGACTATGATCGTGTCAGTGAATGGGCAGCAAAATATGTTCGTAACAAAATAGTTGCTCACAATCCTGGACCTGACAAGTACTTTGTACTTGGTCTACCTACAGGTATATTACAGTACATGCTTTGCTTTACGCTTTAGGTTATACGAATCAAGTAAATGACAGATAAATATAAGTAGTTTTTCCATTATGAATAGCTAGCACATGAAAACATCACAATAGCATCAGAGGCACGAGGAATGAAAATTGATGAAATCTGTTTGCAGTTGTTCCTCAATGTTGTACTTGTTAAAGACAGAAAACTTGCGTTCAACGAAAAACTTGCCTTAGCATAAGTTTGATGGAAGACAAGTTTTCTGTTTAACCGGTTATTTAGGCCTGTTCTAGACATCACGCTTTCAAGTACTGAGCCTCATGCAAATGACTTAATCTTTGAACAGTGAAGTCTGTGTGCTGAGTTGCATTTGTTTTGGCTCATATAGTCATGAGACCTATAATATGGATGAAAATCTTTAGTTGAGATGGGCAAGCTTGAGGTGAAATCAATCAGGGATTGTGTTGATTGGGAGTTAGCCCATGAAGCTTGCCTTTGGTTTCTGGTATCAGATATTCAAATTTTTGTTTTCATTTTCTTCCACTCTCTGTTGATAGGTTCAACTCCAGTTGGTATGTATAAGAAACTGATTGAGTTTCATAAAGCTGGTGAACTTTCCTTCAAGTTTGTGAAAACATTCAATATGGACGAGTATGTCGATTTATCACGGGACCACCCGGAAAGTTATCACAGTTTCATGTGGGAGAATTTCTTCAAACATATTGATATAGATCCAAAGAATGCTCACTTGCTGGATGGCAATGCTGAAGATTTGAATTTTGAATGTGAACATTATGAGAAGAAAATTGCTGAGGCAGGTGGTGTTGATTTGTTTATTGGAGGTAATGTATTGCAGCAGCTCTGTCAGAGAAAAAAATTCCTAAAATACTGGTAATGCATGTTAAAACACTTACATCTTGTAGACCAACTACATTTTAGCATTATCTCATGCCTTAATGGTACCTTTTTGACTGAGAGTGGTGCATTAAAGAGTTTTTTCACAATGTGTTCGAGCAAAAAATTGGCAAATAGCTTTATTGTAGTTGTGGCAAGAGTATTACCTGGATTAATCATCCAGAGTAACGTACCACCATATATTTAGTGGCTGCAGACACTTCACAAATTATTGGGAGGACCTGAGACCAAATTTTGAACAGAAAAATTGTGACAAAATTTATGTTTGTTAATATACATGTATACTGTGTCATCTAAGTGAAAATATAATAATAGAATTAAAAAATTAGTGTGGCAACTTCGTCATATGGCTGTAAGTTTTGTTATTTGGTACATTCTTTCAAAATATTTAGGGGAGCTAGGCTCGAGTCCCCCCTGCTCTCCCCCAAGTGTATTTCAGTGGGAAAGACTGGTCAGGATTTGTAAAATGGTTATCATTATTTCATATAGGGATTGGGCCAGATGGACATATTGCTTTCAATGAACCTGGTTCATCACTTGTGTCTCGTACGAGAATTAAAACTTTAGCCAAGGACACTATTGTAGCTAATGCAAGATTTTTTGATGGTGATATCAATCAAGTTCCTACCCAGGCTCTCACTGTTGGGGTTGGTACTGTTATGGATGCTCGCGAGGTACAGAACGTTATAGAAAGTTACTTTGTTCACAAAAAAAACTCGACAAAGCAACAAAGTGTCTCCCATTGACAATTAAGTGAAAGAAAAAAGAACGAACTGTTTTGCCTGCAAATTACAATTCTTTGTTGTGACGCTAACTACGCAATAATGTTTGGAAGCTCATGATGCCACACATACAGCAGGAATGCAAAATTGTATGGTTTTAGCCAGAGTAAAACAAGCAAGCAAACCTAACTTGGGCCCACTTTTGTAAATATACTGTATTTACAGTTTGTTAAGAAAAGTTTTTATCATTTATTTTTCGCTTTCTGAGAATATGGTTTTTAATTTGATTGTTTGAACTTGTCTCTTTTTAAGACTTTTAGTCTTGCTAATAAGATTTTTATGCAATTATTTTCATATCATAAATCATATTTTCAATTCATAAATTTGTTACTTTTTTATACCAATTTTGGTATCTCTGTAATGATTGAATAAATTATTAATTTATTTGTAGGTAATGATTTTAATAACTGGAGTTCACAAAGCATTTGCTTTGCACAAAGCTATCGAAGATGGCGTGAATCACATGTGGACAGTCTCGGCATTCCAACAGCATGCACAAACCATATTTGTGTGTGATGAAGATGCCACAATGGAATTGAAAGTGAAAACTGTGAAATACTTCAAAGGTTTGATGGATTTACATAACAAACTTGTTGAAGAGCCTGATAACCCCACATCTCCTGTCAGAAAACGAAGCAGGTATATTCACACCCTCAAGTGAGACATAGCATGTCATTGAGGCGATGATGACTTGAAGCCTACCAGGGTAGCACTATGGATTAGCACAGATAATTCCAAATATCTGATGCTGAGCATCTGTTTGTTGTTCATACATAGGTTTGGGAATATCATGGCCTGCATGCCAAAACGAATATTTGCTATTAGAGAAAATACTTTTTTATATAAAATTCAGTGTTTTAAATGACACGGAGAAATACCAGAAGATCTTTGCAAAACTCATGCCCAGTACCTTGAGTGCAGTTGCTCCCGTAGCTCAATAACAAATCATCTCCAGTCTCATTTTTGGACCAGGAACTGGTCCCTAAACGCTGCTAATCTTCTTGTTCTTGTTCTTGT
>JAODVQ020141228.1:0-15536 GCA_025400075.2 Phenganax stokvisi
TAGACAGTATCTATATAGTATAGTTTTAAAATATTATATTAGTAATATCTTTATATATTATTTATAGTTTAATAGTTTTGTTTCTATATATTCTATATAAAATTGTAATTAGGCACTGAAAAACCCTTTTGGGAGAGCTTAAAGTTATATAATAATAATAATAATAATAATAATAATAGCCAACGATTTGTCTGAAGGCGAGAAGAACTCGAGTAGCGAGTTCACGGCAAGTGTGTTGACGAGATGAACTTTTTGTCCACGAGTTAACGTCATAATTTTGGCATTTGTCTTACGTGTCACGAGTGACTGAAAACTTGCAAAAGTGCATCGCACACTAGGGTTTTCTGCCTACGCAGACAGCCACGAATGACATTTTGCGATTAAGGGATTTCCCATTGACGCACCCACGCTGTCAGTACAAGGGAAACCCCCGTCATTTGATATTCAATATAATCATGACAATAGATCGAAATCACTCACTATTTGTTCTCTTTAGTAACAGACAAAAACCCAACTTCGGCTGAAAATCAGGAGATTCGACATATTCTGCTTTATTAACATCATACCAAGTGATTATTCTTTGTTCAAGGTAAATCTTACTATAAATTGCTGAAGTAGATGACTTCATTTGTGACAGTTTACAGTCTGAGAGACTGCAGTCAATAATAGTCAGTAGTCAGCACAATCAAACTGGACAACGTACGACTATACTACATAAATGACACGAGTGCTAGCTACAGTTTGTATAGTCTATACGCTTTAAGTGGTGTGGCAGTGCTAGCGGAAAGAATAACATACATTGCTACTATTGCTAAAATTTTAATGCCACTTTCAATCAGTATTGAGTTGGGGCATAAAACTTACTGATGTCGCCATTCAGGCGCCAATATTATTTTCACCGCAATCCCTAACCTTAATACTCATCAACTATAGCAACTATAGACAATCACTATTTGTGACAGTAACGCAATGATGAAACGCAAAACTTATTGCCTGATCGATGCTTAGCTTCAAAATATGGGATGGGATAATATTACAGATGGTGTATTGATTCATATGAACAAGCACGAGCAGCTCCATACTGATCATCTGTCAACTCAAGAGGCTGCTGCATTTGACTGCATGATATTTGCGTTCTAGTAAATCTTGTGCGTATGAGCGCGGTCGACGCCAACGAAAGCAGAACTGATGAGCGCAATGTAGTATCCTAGCATATTTTTTATATGATTCTAAGATGATTTCATCAGGTTACTTAGGTTACACCACACAAGCTTCCTATACACCAAACCTTTGATAAATTTTTAGGAATTGTTGTTAAATTGTTAAGTTCTATTGGGTCTGAAATATTTTTCTGCGAGTAACTTGTGCCGTGCGCAAAGTACAAAATTCTTCGTTCAAAATCACGGTTTCAGTCTTTCAGAGTCCCTATTGCGCGCAGAAATTGTTTTTCTGAAAAGATAATCCAGTTGAAATAAAGTCTGTGCATTAAATTACTTCCAATCGAAGTAAATATTTTCCCTTGAACTTCGCGATTTACAGACTTAACGCTTAGAAGTTTTTTAAGGGCCTGTTCGTATGATTCTGCTTGCCGGGACGTCTCGCTTACTGATGATCCCGCTTCCCAATTATACTTCTACTATATAATCTATCGTGTTCATATGGGAGAGCAGGCTGGCCCACTTGCTGAGATCTCGGTTGAATTGGCCGAGACCGTATAGGTATAGGCGGTATGAAAATATTCCCATATGAACACGCCATCCCACTTGTCAGGATGAGACCAGAAAGCGAAATTTTTCATTTTCGACTTAATTTTAGTACAATTACTCACTTTTTAAGCTATTTCCAAAACTCGTAACCGTCGTTGTGTAAAACATACGGTATTTTCAGTAAACGAAGCTAAATAACTAACAAATATCGTCAAAATACAGATCTAATTACAGAAAAGGATGCTAAAAATTGCATGTCTTTACCCAAAAGTTTTAATGACTGAAATAAGACATTCATGTTGCGACAACGAACTCCCATTTTGTTGTGACTCTGACCCATTAAATAATGTGGCAGATATTTTAGTGCTGGTGGACATAACTGTTCAAACAAAGAATTCGTAAATTTATATGCTTTCAAAACCGCCGGAACACTGCAGCTGTGCACGAGCACACGTCACATGAAACCATCTATAGCTTTTTTCGCTTTGTGGTTATCACGAAAAAACATTCGCAATTTTTTTTCAATGTAAACGGCCGTGTTGCATGATGACGTAAAGTTCCTCCATTGTAATTGATGATATAACGAGAATACAATTAATGCACTTGCTCGAAATGCGTTAGAATTTACAATATTGCAATGATTATGCTCGTATAGTTTGGTAAAGACAAAAAAATACAAATTGTAGCCCTTCCTAGTTACGACTTTCGTCTTGGCAGACGTGACCGCCTGACTAAGAAATTAACTTAGATAGTCGTACAATGCACTGCATTTTTTATGAACGGTTAATTCATAAAACTTGAACTGTTTATGAGCATATGCAAGCGAAAATCTATTATATTTTTGATACTAAATGAAGGGGAAATACGCTGACTCCAGTGCTCCTTCTACTTCTACGGATCGCCTTGGCGGTTCGCCGTAAAGTGCCTATTACGTCATTTCCGGCGATCCACCACTTTACTTACCAAGAATCTCACAAGTGCGATGTCATTATGTCCTTATTAGACAAAAAGAGTATCTTTCTCATCAAACGCAGTGCGTGTTCTCGGAAGTGCGCTAACCGGAAAAGTGGTACAAACAAAACTATTAACTCTATGCAATTTTAGCCCCAAGAAGTGCTTGGGAACGTGTTCCGACGACTCCCAACTTTCCCATTTAATGAAGTAAACGCAAAGAGAGATGAAACTCGTCATTCAAATTACCAATTCTATCTCGTGATGTATGCCGCTTCAAATACATTTCAGTCAAATCAACTGAAAAGGAAGTAAATTCAAAGTGTCCTAACTCAACAAGATTGTAATATACATTTCAGTTTTTTGTGCTATGACGAGTCAGGAAATCAGCGAAAAGAAAAAGTACTGTCATGTCCTCACTAGGCAGTCTTGTGCTAAAGCAACGCTTGGAAATACTCATTCGGTTCTGGGAGGATCAAGTGAATCGCAAGTTAACCTGACAAAGCATAAATCAGCAGTCAAGAAAAATTGTTCTTACTACCAAGAACCTCTGTGGCTCCGTTGCAAATCTGGAGATAAATCTGGAGTTTTGGATTCCCATTTCTTAATGTCTGTATTCTTGGTGATGCTTAAGAAAGAATTGGAGTATCCTGAAGTTTTAAGAAAGAAGGCTGTCCAAAATTTTTGTCGGGATGTCTTGAAAGTAAACAAATGCATTAAAGCTCAGCAGGTAAGCCAGTAGTAAAAGTGTAGGGAAATAATGAAGTAGAAATGCATCACAAGATATGTCTGTATGTTTCTTTCGATTTACCCTTGCTTTCGATTTGTAATGAACGCCTGCAATATTGTTTCAAAAGAGAAAATACAATCGCAGGCTTGGTAAATTTCAGATAGCCCATATACTGTAGGTACAATGATGGAGTTAAATACATCGGGAAGTTTAGAGCAGATTTTTACACAAAGTGCCATGTAGATGTTATTAGTGCTGGCAATACCAATCGGAACTGTATCTCGTGGAAAAATATGATAAGCTTTGAAATACCATATGGTAATTGTAATTCCGGAGTAACTCTATCGTTTCATACGGTCTGACAGAAAAACAATGATCATTTCAGGGAGTATCAATACTGAAATCGAAGTGGGTGTAATTTTGTAATCGTTTTTTTTATTTAGGCTGTTCACATCGTCGAATTGATATCCGGGGAACTGTTTAAAATCTACTCCTTGAATACCACTTACACACTTTCTTTGGAATTACCGTTAAGTGAAGCATGTTTAGGCAAAAAAGCCCGCCAAAGGGAAGCTATACGTGCGTCGGCATTATTCACGTGCCTGCATGTACTTTCAAAAGAAGTTGGAATGAGTTTGTCAGTGCACTCTTTACTTTCAGCAACCGAAGGAAATTCTGAACAATTTTTCGAACCTTCTGGAGATAGAGCAGGAATATTTGTAACTAGTGACGCAATACTACTTCGAGTCTTTCACGCAATTCATGGTTATAAAAGGTCGATGCCACTCTCACCATATATAAGTGCAATGAGCTTGTTTCATAGTCAAGCTACACAAACATTGGATGGAGAAACAATGAATCAAGAACGATCCAACGAGGATTATAGACAAAAGCTTGAAAGTGACATTAAAATATTAAAAACGAGATTGCAAAAAAAAAATGAATTGGTCGAATCAATTCAAAAACAACGTGATGATCTTACTGAAAAAAATGCATCATTACAAAGGAAACTGTTAAATATGAACGATAAGCTGAAAAGAGCAGAAAATGAGAACAAAGAGATTTTACTGGACCTTGGAAAGTTATCGTTTGAAAAAGTAGCTGAAACAAACAAGGTCAAACAACGCGAGCAGTTCCAGAAGCTATTCGTAGCTGAAACATCTTCGTCAGTTTTTCCAAGAAACAAAAGCACATTTACTTGTTCACCTGGTCTTAGTCCAATTATTCCTAGTCAGGCAAGTTCTCGTCAAAAAGTCGAAACACATGAAAATAGAGAAAATAACGGTATTCAGCCACCTTCTTTGCTATCTTCGTCATGGACGACTTCAAGGGAACAAAGTGTTGGTGAAATTGATGAATTAGCGGAATCTACCTCCTTAGTTGGATGTCAGAATGCATGCAGCGTTGTACAAACAAGTCAAGATTTAGTTCCCTCGAATGAGTCAAATGCTCGTAGTGATTCAGTACCTAAACTTTCAGTTCAAGTGGAAGAAGCAAGAGTGAACGATTCTATCAGTTTGCCAATGCAGCCTGCGTCTTCCGCCGGTGCAAGCATATTCAACACTTACAAATTGCTCTTACTAACGGTGAGTTCTAGGTTACTATTCAATGACGTCGCCAAACTGAAGATGTGGGCAAATCGGCAATTTTCCATCTCGATTGACCTAACTGCTAGTGACATCGTTTTCCTTTTGGATAAGAAAGGAGTGATAAATGCTTTCGATCTAAGTCAACTTCGTGAATTTTTTGAATCGATTTCAAGATTTGACCTGCTTTATCTCATTGATGTGTTCCAATCTGGTAACTACGATTCTCTTCGAAATTTGATTTCGGCCAATAAGTGGAAAATCCGTGAGAATCTTCACGCCAGTAACTTCAGATCTCTATTATCTTGGCCCTTATTGCCCTCGGCACCAAACACAAATCAAAGCCCGTCCGTTAGCCGAGGCACTGATTATAGCAATTACGCCAGCAACACTGGGGAATCAGAGGAAGTCAGCACATCACAATCAGACAAGGACGCCACATTGGGTGATCGCAGCAATGGGTGGGAAAGATTCGATTCGAAACTCGGCGTTTCCAGCGTCAATGCTATAGTTGAACAAACTGGGCTATCTGGTCCAGGAAGATTAGACATTGCGTACGATGGTTTTGCTATCAATAGCACAAAAGGTTTGTTTCCGTTAAGTATTTTTTACTAATTTTTTCGAACTTGTCAAAACTTAAACTTTATGTTCAAATTGATCATTTTAGAACAGTAACAATCCACAAAAACCATGATTATCTTAGACTAGACTAACTGAGTTCACAGATTTGTTTCATAGAATGTTTTTGCAAAAGATGCTTGTTTTGAGCTGAAAACACTTAAGCTATAGTAGTGCAACTGTAGTACGGAGAATGGGGATCCAGCTTTTCAACAAGCACGACTTTATTAATACTGGACTTTTTTATTTTTGAAGAAGCAAAAAAAAGCAATGCTGGAAACAATGGTGGTAAACACAACGCTAGCTTAAGACATTTTCTAACGACCTCTGGAGGAAGCAATGGAATGAAATTGTCGAAATTTAGAAGAACGACTTCCCAAAACAGTCCTCAATCAGGATGCCGCAATCATGATCATGTCCATTCTCAAAATAGTGATCAGCACCATGGATCAAATAATGACAACGATGAAGAAGATGAATGGCTATGTGCTCATTACAAAAGAAGATGCTTTGTTAAATTCGATTGTTGTGATCAATTCTGGCCATGTCACCGTTGTCATAACAACGCCAGCACGTGCGGTACAAAAAAGCTAAAATCACGTGATACAACGATGGTGCTATGCGCGAAATGCGGGAAGGAACAACAAGTACGGTATTCACTTTATCGTTGTTTTAAGTTGATACTACTGTTACTAAAATTCAAAAAGTAAATACTTGTGACTCTTGGCTTTTGAACCTCGACGTTTTGTTTCATTTGTGTTCATTCGTTGAGCACTTTGGACATTAGTGAGCCATTTGTAACAAAATCACAACAAATATTTGTTCACTTACAAAGCAGAAGCTAATAGTAGATAAAGAGTAACTAATATGATCATCTTTAAATTCATATTTCATTTTGTAATTAGTCGTTAAACTTTTTTGGCAGTTTGGTGAAAATGGTCAATATTGTGTCTCATGTAACACTAAATTTGCTGACTTCTACTGTGGACTATGTAAGCACCTCACTGGAACAGATGATCATCCTTATCATTGCGATAAATGTGGAATTTGCCGGTACGACTTTATATCTTTTTTCTAGTTAAATGCAGCTGGGCCCGGTTGTATAAAACCGTTGTTAAACTTAACTATAGTTAAGTACAAATATCAACTAACCAGAATTGCCTATTCAAGATTTAATTACTTTTTAACTAGAAAATTGTAGTTAAAGCGTAGTTAAAAGTTCTATACAACCGGCCCCGGGCATGCAATGGCGTTTGGTACAAGATGGCCTTTATGTCCCTACAGTGTTCTTTCCAGTCAACGTCGACAGCTTTGGTTTAGTGCTTAAGAATAAAATGTACGTGGCATAATGATGAAAGCCGGAATTGAAAAAAAAAGAATTTCTTGTTCTCTGTTATATCGATATCCTGACCTTTAAATTATTAGAGAAAAAAACTACAGCGTTTCAGGGTAACAATTTACAGCTATGTTTTCAAAGTTTCCTGAGCGCGCAACTACGGTGTTTTTGTGTTGTAGAATTCATGGAGATCGCTCGTTTCATTGCGATGTTTGCGGTGTTTGCTTGGACGTCCAACTTCAAGGGAATCATAAATGTCGTCCTGAGTCTGCTCATGATGAATGCTGCATATGTTTAGAGGTAAACCCTATTGTGTCATCACACTGCACTCTTTACCGATAAGTTCGACCAGAGTTGGTAGAATGACATGATTTGGAGACTGCAATAAAACTCAGTAGCACACCTTGCCCATGTTTCTATCTGGTTTTCCTAGAAATCAATAGTTTATCGCCACGTGCCTATTGTTTTCTTGCAAAATCACCTATAGTATAATGCAAATACGCTGTAATTACAATACGGGTAGATAGTATAAATGAGCCAAAACACAGCAATTGCTCTGTCGGGCAAAAACGCAATAAACATGTGACGACAAAATACTCATTTGCTTGCATAAACCAAACAAAAACATGGGTAATGAAGTATTGAATGTTCATGAAGTTTCAAAACCATGTCAGCATTTTATTCTTGAGTACACAAAATGTTTTTTCTTTGTGCATGGTGAAACAGAGTCAAAACAAGATTGTTTGAAAATGCGTGTCTTATAGGTGATTAATTAAAAACATAAAATTATGTTTTCCAATGGTTTGGACTCTGGAGTTTTTTTTTAGACCAGCATCGAGTATAAAATTATTATTTTGTACACAGGTCAATTACACCATTGCATTATTTTGTGCTAACTGCCGTGTATCGTTTCCAGTATTTATACTATGTTAATTTGATTGTGTATTTTAAAAAGGATGCATTTACTGGCTGCCAAATTCTTCCATGTTCGCACAAAGTTCACAGAAACTGTGCTACTGAGATGATAAGAAATGGAATGTAAGTTATAGCTTTGATCAATTTTTGCATTAATAATTCGGTTGACGGGGGACCTGCAACATCTCGCATTAGAAGTTAGAAGTTCAAACTAAAATCTGTAATATCATTGGCTCAACGCAGTTGCTGGTTTTAATGATAAATGCAAGTATTTTATCGACCATGCCATATCTAGCAAATATTTTTGGGACAATAACGCATCCGTTGCCACGTATGGACATGAAGCTTATCAATAGAAATTTGTTCTTATGACGTTAAAATGATTATACGACCTATTTTACCACATGAATCCTCGAAAGATGCTTCTAAGATAAAAAATTAGAATATTCTAACTAACTATTTTATTTGGCAACTTATCCCACAATAATTCCCCTACCTTACCCGTTATTCCTTCCAGAAAGCCCTTCTTTTTTTGAAAATTTCGTCATTTTTTAGGTCTAAGCAAGGCAACTGCCTTACTTACTACAGTGTTGGATTACTTATTTTGTTTATGGTTTAATTTACAGAACTCGTTGTCCCATTTGTCGAGAGAGCTTCCGACACAAACTTCAAAGACGACCAGCCACAAAAAAGTCAGGTGGAAAGTAATTAAAACAAAGCTAAAAAAAAGTGAGAACCCGTTATTTTAAAGTTCTAAATAATTTGTACAAATTTAAAAAAGAATTGTGGAGGCTTTTTGGGTGAATGCATGTTGGTTCACATTTAGGTTCTCTGTCAAGTTAGCGAATACAAACCACCTTGAGAGCACAGCCTCGATCGAGACAGCGTTCATGCTGCAGCATTAACTCCTAAAGTTTCTGCCCCAACTTGCTGTAATATGTGCGATGTAATGGCCGTTTTCCATTGCGGCCACTTTGCCCACCCATGCAAAGCGTTTACCTTAAAACATGCACGGTATCGAGATTAACAACTACAACGCATGTTTAAAAATGCATGTTCTCTTTGGGCAGGCAAGCCGATTGGAATGAAAGATGGTCTCCAGAAACTGAAAGCTATACGCAGGCTGAAAGACACTTCAAGTTGACGTAATTAGATAGTCTTTTTATTATCAGAGTATTCCGTACTACTTCTACACTAAGTTAGAGACAGAACAATGTTGAGTTAATTTGTATGTTTTATTTAGGATTTCCACCAATTATGTTAGACGTGACAGTAATAGATAAGTTTTCAAATTAGAGAGTTACTGTACTTCGACTCATTTAGTTTAATCGGTTCTATGTACAATTGATGACAAAGAATACTATAAGTTTGTCCCTTAGAACAATAGTCTCGTACCATATATTGCCATGGAACCTGATTATGACCAAGAATTCGGTTGTTACACGATAAAAGAGCAAGCTTAATTGCTTCGAACGCTTTTGCTGCGTAGCAGCAGCTGACATCGTTAAAGCAGAAAAACTCTTACAAATCAAGACGAACTATTAGTAATCGGGCCACATGTGCATAACATCAGTAGGAACATCAAACACAAGCAAAATGGTTTAATTAAACAACTCGGCAGAGAACATGTTTTACTTTCGAAATAATTTTGCTTTGCTTCACATGCTATTCCCAAAAGGCTGCAAGAATGTGATTTGGCCGGCAATTTCTATTCATGTGTCGCTATCGTGACTTAAACAGATCTCAACAAAAATCTTTAAATGTCTTTTTGTTCCGTATTTAAAAATTAAATCGTGTAATTAAGTATATGATGTGCCATAGCCTGTTGGAATTTCATCAGGGGCGTAGGAGCCGGGGGGGGGGGCAAAGTGACCAAGGCCCCCCAAACTTTAAAATCACATAAACAGTGCCTTTTCTTTTGAGGACAAGTGTCCTTTTTCTTTGTGGCAACGTTTCTCTAAATGGGCTGTAATTTGAGAAAAGTCACGTATAATTGTTTAACTAAAATAGTATAGCCCTGGACATGACCAAAATGAGGTTACGTAATGCAAATGTGCAAGAAAAAGTTCATTTCTGGCGACCTAGAGCCATAAAATTCTCAAAATTTTCTCGCCTGGACCAACCATGGCGGTGCCTCGTGAGAGTCAGCCCCCCCCCCGAATCCTACTAAGCTTTCTAGACCCTTGAATTTCATTTTGTTTGTTTTTTTTAATAAAACACACTGTACTATTGCTTTCACACGAGCACGCCTGTGTAACAACAAAGTTTTTTATTTGAATATCAACTTTAATCCTAGTAACTTTAATCCTATTCTATATATTCACTGAGCATTCGGAAGCACTTTTACAATTTTAGCTGTTTAGTACTAGTTTGCATATTTTTTGAAACTCCCTTACACTTTGCGGTTCTATTTAGTTTAAAAAATTAAAAATTCACGCCGCGTTGTAGAATTGTGTTCGGTCTCTTTTGTCCTTTATTCCACTTATACCGCGTTTCTTAGAGCAAAATCGTTCCTTCTGTAATTGTCTATCTATTGTTTGGACCATGGTGCACTTCTTCTTTGCATCCACTAAATGTTCGCCGGAAGACGATCCATAATAAATTTCCTGCCCGAGTGCCTGAACCGGTATTCTTCCCATGGAGAAAATGTTTAACCTTCAATGAAGATGGACTGAATAGGTCTGCAGAGACGTTCGACATGCCAGAGTCGTGTACGTATGTGCATATACGTCATCTTATACATGTCGTATATACGTGGAAAGTCACGATAGCACTCAAAGGCGAATATATTCTATCGTCATATTATCTATGTTAATAACTGCTTTACTTAAAATTACTTCTAAGTGTAGTTCTGCATTTGGGCGTTTAAAAAAATCGTGACTCTATCCTTTTGACAACAACGGCCATACGAGAACTAGCCTTCAATGTGTTTATACGTTCTACCTAATCTTAATCAGTTGTAAGCTAGGTTTTCTAAACAGTCGGTAAAAATTTTATTTTGACATCGTGCCAAGCATAATTACAAAATAGTTATTTGCCAGATCCGACCTGTAACAGTACCTTGAAGTGTAAGAAGGAGAGAACAAAAAGTTTTTATATACCTCACTTGTATTAAAATTCGCGCAGCGCTGAGTGCGCGAATTTTATAGTACTGCGCCAAATATAATCCGCGCGAAAAGGTTGTGGTGTAATATGGGTCGTTCATTGCTAGTAATGTAATCAGTTCATTCAGCTAATTTTTTCGCGTTATATACACATTGGCATATGTTTGAACTGTCTTAATATATATAACACTAAAAATAAAAAATGTCTTCATCCTCATCCTGTTCAATTTCGCTGGAGATATTCTCAGGTTCTAGGCAGTATTCCGCCACGAATACCTACATCTTGCTGTCGAAGTTGCTTTGTTTTGTATAATTGTTAAAGTGAATTTTCCCATTCTAACTACATAATTTTGAAAACAACTTGCGCAAATACGTCTCAACAAGGTGTACGAAATTAAATCGCGCAAATTTAAAGCTGAGCGAAAATAAGTACGACGCGAATTTTAATACGAGTAAGGTATAGAGAAATATTTTTACAAAAAGATTGCACTCTATTTCAGTTTCAGTTTCATTCCAAGATGGCTCCAGGGTGCTAAGTTAATAGGTGACCCAGATTATTGATATAATTCATCGGTTTCATGACTTTGTCATTCTAATTTACTGATTAAACAGGCCCGTCGGAAGCACCCCCCCTTCCTAATAATTTCCTAACACTTTTGCGACAATCTTTGGAAGATAAAAATATTTGATTGAAACACGATTTTTGGCATCTTTAGCTCATTAAATGATGCATGTATTTCCATATTTTGTCTATCGCAGCATACAGTACGGCTTTATTTTTGCTATCCGCTATTCTGCAGAACAAAACCATTGATTCGCTGCTGTGAGACAAGTAGATCGGTCTCTTTTTAATATGGCTCAAATTCCATCGTGGACGTCAAAGAAGTTGACTTCCCAAAGTAACATAGCCGTAAGGTGCACAGCTTTTAATATTCTCAGTGTGATTAGGTCTCTACATGCTTAGAAGAGTAAGCTAAATAAAAATATGATGCAATCAATTGTTTGTGTGTTTTTATTCAGCGAAGCAAAAGGTTTCGCTCATAACAGCACACAAAAATAACTCTGTTACAGTTTGACATTGAGTGCAATATATTATATACATGTACTGCATTTAGCCCACTTTCAATTTTTATTTTAAACTTTTTCAAAAATTAATCATCAACGGTTATCATTTCGTGATTTTTTTTAAGAGAGTACTATATTCGCCAACTAAAATTAATTGAAAGCAGTAACTTACAGAAGATCGCCCTTCCGAGATTTTAAATTTCAAACTTCCCGGCCGGATAAGCATGTCCCCATTTCCCCCCCAAATCCGTACTTACTAAATACGCATTTTCACCCCCCCCCCTAAACGTAATTTGCTTCCGACGGGTCTGTTAAGCATACACTTATAGTTTTAAGGGTGCATGGTGTCCGTAAGATTCAAGCTGTTTTATAGGAAAGTACCGATCTTTCAACGAACAAAATAGTATTAGTATGTTTTCTTGGAAATAAATCTAATAGCAATTAACATGAATAAAGTATATCCTAAGAGAAGGCTTTGCTAATAATTTGTTTGAAACAGTTTTGTTTCGGTTTTTGAACAAGATTGTGATTCAACCTTTACGGCGGTTGTGGAACCAGGCGTGACAGTGTATGACTTAAAGTCATTTAGTAACAGTTCTAATAACATACAAGAAAAAAATTCTCGATTCTGATTGGTTAAGAGCAGTGCAATTTTTAGGAAATACAGTGCAAAAAAGAAATTCAGTGCAAAATAAGAAATTCAGTGCAATTTTTCAAAATTTTCTAAAATTTGCTCAAAAAACATTTTTATAAACTGATAAAAATGATCAGTTCAGAAAATTATTTATTGTGCATGTACTTTTCGCTAAGCATTGTATATTTACCGGAGAGTATATCCTTCACGTTGAAGATTTTCATGTATATCATTAATAAGTAAAAGTATGCTTTCTCGTGCAATTTGGAAAAACATACACTCGTGAGTTTATCAAACACTTCAAATTGCACTCTTCCTCCTGACTCCTGCGATTTTGAAAGTCTTTGAAAAACTCAATCGTGCATGTTTTTTCTAAATTGCATTCGATACCATACTGTTACCTTTACAAACCATACTGGGGCAAGAAAAGTTAATACATACTGTAACTTTGTAGTTTATGATATTTTGTAGATGAGTTATTGAATTCCAGTTTTTGTTGGCTAAAACTCTCCATGCAGACCTCCTACTAATAAGAAAATAATCCCACCACCCAGCAGTACCCTACGTGAATTATGGCTACCTCCAAATAATTCGCACTGCGAGGCCTTGAAGCGGGGGAGTTTTGCGGTTCAACTTTTCAAATTTGTCACCTAAACAAGCTCGTTGCCTGCAGAGAAAACTTAGGCCTAGGTCAAACGTCGCTCTTCTCATGCGCCGAACCTAATGCAAGTGACTGAGAGTCTTTGTCTGAGCTCATTTGCATTAGGTTCGGCGCGTGAGAGGAGCGACGTTTGACCTAGGCCTTAGGGTCCCGTTCTCTTCACCTGCTTATGTATGCATAGAACCTGAAGTTTACTTAATGGGGGAAAAAGTTTCATAAAGCAAATTAAGGCTTTAAATAACGGAAGTTATATACGATAATAGTGCACATTTCTATAATTGCTGCAATTGTTTTTTTTTCTATAGAGATACATATTCTGCATGCATTTGTTTGAACAAATCATGCATCTAAAACTTGTTTGCACCATGTGAAAACGTCTTGAAATGTAAAGACGACCCATCCAACAAACCTGCTAAAAAGTGCATTTTCCATGCAAAATAGAAAAGTATGAAAACCTAATATCAACACCATGCGTTTCGGCAAATCATGTTCGGTTGTTCTTTTTAGCGACCCATCACCGAACGTAACATGTTAATATAGATGCACATGTGTCTTGCGTCCGTCCATCCTAGAGACGTAGTATACATTTTGTCAAACCAGACGAAGTATATAGATATTTCTCCTAGCCCGTCCAGACAGATTCTGCATCTCTAGAATGAAAATGGCAAAAACTCCATTACATAGTAAGTCATTAAAAAAGTAGAGCTGACTTTATTGATATATTCTTCGAGTGCATACCGCTTCTAACGCTTACGTATATTTCGTCAATTCGTCAGAAAAACATTATGTGGACGGTAATTATGTCATCATGAAAAATCTAATATACACCAGGACTTGACAAAAATAATTATGAGAATTTCTGTATTTCTTGGGGTCTTGGTGGCTTGGTGCGTGTCTTGAAAATGCGAATCTATAATAAAGAAGACCTTTAAGCATTACTAAACCTACTTTTCACGTACCTTGTAAGACCACAATTTTATCCAGGCGCAGTTTTTATGCTAGTGTTACGGAAATGTAAGCACTTTTTGTAATGTTACCAAACTTTTAACTGGAGAACAGCTCTGTGTTGCACGATGACCTGATAATGTTTGCGGAATCTTTTGATAAGGTGCCACAAAATACCTATAAATCAAGTTACTTTTCTAGCCTTCATTTTCACAGCGGACATTAAAGTGGATAATTAAAGTGGACAATGGGGGTTGGAGTAGACTAACCCACCCCGAGCAAAACTGATTTAAAACTATCTAATAAACGAATCCCAAAGAAGAACACGGATTGCAAACAAGACATTTCATATAACAAACATGCCATTACGCCAAACATAAATTTCACATGCTTTGACACTGCACTAAAATAATCATTTAAGCGCATCGATTTTGTGTTATCTCGCCTGCAACACATGACGATAACACTATTGGCGTTCCACACTCACTGTACCGGGAATCACAATGTATATTCAAAGTATTTATTATTACAGTAGTGTTTGGTTTGTGAAAAGTTGAAACAAATCATTTTGACGCTTGGCAAGAGACGAGTTATGACAGTTTGCGACTCTAGTTTATTAGTTTGATTGGTGATATTTCATTGCGCCAAAAAAATTGATCACACTTGCATTTAAAGTATTCTTTACACGTGTATTCTTGCACATATTCTTTACACATCCTTTATACATATATTCTTTCTTCACCACTTTCTCAAGTGTTCTTTTGCATAGTTTCGTTTTCTCTTTACAATATATCATGTTTTGTTACGCTGAAGCTCTCGAAAACTATTTATAGTAAGCCTGCGTAGCAACAATGCCATAACAACTATCTCACCAACGTCAAAACATGATAACAACGATATTGGCGTTCGATCCCTACTGGAAATCGCAATATGCCGATCATAGAATTTGGCCAAAATTGTCAACTACAGTTGTATCATGGACTACTGTCTGTTTCATCTCATCTGTGGAGGAATTTTCAACGTAATCCTACCCCGATAAAACAGACATAGTGGTCGGTTTAGAATTCTTGGTGAGCTAAAATTTACTGGGGTATTGTATTTTTGCGCAGTGTATGTCATTGAGCATTGTCTAGTACTAATTTGAATCAAATCTCATTTTGATTTCATATTTTTAATATCTAATTATCACAGTACACTGCATAATCGCTTACTGACTTTTTGCCAAAAGCTCAACCTCGTTCCCAGGGTCTTTCGCGGAGGTGAGGGAAAGACCCTGGCAAACTTC
>JAODVQ020141441.1:0-15531 GCA_025400075.2 Phenganax stokvisi
AATTTGTTATACGAAAAGAAATGTTTAACTGTTGACACTTTACCTTTTATTAAAATTTAGTATTATACAGATCTGAGAACAGTAGCTGTATTTCATTTTTTGTACTAAGCCCCCCGTCTGTATTAAGCCCCTCTCTCTATTTAGCCCCTCTGTTGAAGGTTAAAAAATTAAATAAGCCCCCCCGGGAGCTTATTAAAGCTTTTACGGTTATGCCTATTGTTTTTTGTATCTGCGTCGCAACGGCTTATACCAAACGGTTTGCATTTGTCTGTGAATATTAATGATGCAAGATAACTATTGTAAAATTTCAGCAAAGAATTGGTTGTAGTTTTTTTCCTAAATCGAAAATCGTAAATGGAACTCCGTCAATCGATGAGTAATATCATTTTATATCAGTATGTCAAATTTCACGATGATTGAACAACAAATGAGAAAACCTTAGGCTTTTTTGAAGAGCGTCGCCCCCTAACAAGAACAACAAGATTAGCAGCGATTGGGGACCAGTTGCTGATCTAAAAAGTCGAAACCTTTATTTTATTCAACGATGTAAATACATTAATCCATCGATTTCAGTCGTAACTTTAAGTTCACAATCGATGGAAAATTTTATTCAGTCCACAAAACATCACTAGTCAGTAAATAGCGCTATCCACCTTTCGAGCAACCGGCCCCTGGACAGTTAGAGAAAGACGTATTAAAATGCAAACACCTTTATCCTTCTTTTTTATAGCTCTCCTCGATCTAACGACAATTTTGCAGAAACATGAGGGAAAAGACACTTTCGGAACTGAATTCCTTCCAGATCGTACAGTTTTTAATTTTCTTAATACACATTTTTACGATTTGAAAATGATTGTTTTGGGCAAATAATATTGCCCAGAAAAAATTTGGGACAGTTGGGCAATAATGGAAATTGCGAAAGAGTTCATGATAAAGCAAGCAACTGCAACCATATGTTCAATATAATCAACATCAATAAATTTTGCAACAAAAAAATCACGACAATATGTAAGTAGACAAAAACTAATTTATTATACCCTAAAATTCGTGTTTTAACACACGTGCATAAAATACTTGCATAAATTTAAATTAAGGTTGTATGTAAATAATATATCAAATAAATTATGTGAAACAATGTCTTCAAGCGCTAACACAACGATTTATAGTCACTTGACAGATGAATTCTCAGGAATAGTCGATATGACCATTCATAGTCGATAAAAAGCGTTGAGTCAAAATATGAACTGGAAACCCAAAAACTACAGAATACATTAGGGCAGAGCAAGCTACCAATGCAGAGGGTGTACGAAGATTTGAAACTTCAAACGGTTAGTGGGGATAAGAAAAAATGACTTCCAATAAAAAGATTCTAACTTAAAAAGGGGAGAAAGCCAGATTTTCATACAACGTAATTTCATGCATCGCGTATTGCTGATTAATTGATGGTGATGATTTCCAATAGAAGATTTCGCTCACCAATGACCATCAACAGCGGAAGCATGAAGACATTGCCGATAAGTTAAATAAGCCGGTTACAGACGAGCAAGTTTTTCTGTGACAAGTTTTACTTGAAAAGATTCCATAAGCCGTGGGTATGAACAACTTCAAACACACTAGTAAAACTTGGAATTAAAAGTTGTGCATACCTACGGGCTACTAAAACTTGTCACAAAATACTTATCTGTAACCTGCTTTACGATGTATGAAAAGCAAGCTTTAAAAAGAACATGTTTCCAGATTACCTCTCTCATAAAGTATTATAGAATAGCCATGGTCGTGCATATGATTACATATGAATGCATTGCATTGCATGACCACTTGACATAGCCAGATACGCTACTATAGCAACTAACAGTTTTTGAGTATTAAAATGGGTACGTATCATGACGTTTTTCGCGGTGAGCACGAGCACGATTTCGCATCATTGATTTGATCTTGAGAGTCGCGTAAAAGTTTTGCAATCCAACATTGTCCTTCGCATTTTTGGTGTTATTTTTCATACGACACGTTGTTCCACAAAGTTTATGAACAATATCATCTTCAATGACTCCATTGGAGTATGCATCTCCATTTAGTAACGTGTCGCTTTCATACTTCGCTGAGTGCTTACGCAAGTTATTTAGTGCTTGCCTCGAAATTGCTGTTTCGGAAATATCATTCAAGTCTAAAGTTTTGACCCCATTCAACAGGAATCTAGTATCAACCTTCTCTTTATGTTTCTTATGTTCAGTTTTGATATTTTCTTCATCATAATCGGCTGTCAACATTGAAGAAGTCAAGAAACAATTTTTAAAAGGTTTGTTAGTATTGTCCTGAACAGTCTCAAATAGAGTATCATTTGACCTTTTATTTACAAGAACGCTATTGTCACAGTGAGAAACCTCAAAAACATCGCTTTCCATGATCGCTTCATCAACATCATTCACACTTTCTTCCAATTCGACTTTACTTTTTCTTCTAGTGTCTATACTCTTTGCAGATAGTAAAGAGTTGGGTAATACTGCATGTCCTTCAAAAACTGGACTTGATCTTACATTGACAGTTTCGAAAACTTCCACTTGTTCACTTGATGGTTCAGAAATTGCACGAATAATATTAAAACGATTTTCGAAAGCGGACACCTCTTTTAGATTACCTCCAGTACTTCCACTTTCAACCACTTCCATAGCGCTGTAGTCCTGTTCACACCTCGACGTTTCATCCAAGTCTGGTTCCTCTTCAGCCATACTACACTCATGTTTCATCACACATTTCTCCATCCTTTTAAAGTTATCTTCACAACTTACGTCTACAGCCATACTATCCCTTAAATTATCCTCATTCAACGTCTTATTCACGTCACTTGAACTTAACTTGTCCGATTTTGGCAGCAAACTTTTTGCTTGGTCTAGAATAAGTCTTATTTCATCTAAGTTTATGCCATTCAAAGTCTTCTCGTTTTTCACCCCCTCACTAATCTGTTCGCTCACTAACTTCTCATCGCTTGGAGTTTGCTTCTCGTCACATAGTTCATCCTCTGGACAAAGAGCAAACTCAATAGCAGGCACACCATTTACAACAGCTGTTTGATCTGAGATCAACTGGCGAGATCTCATTATAAGTTCATGAACTCTATCATCTCGCACTTTGCAGGCGGCTTCAGAAGACTGAACTGCAGTGGTTGTGGACCCTGGATTTACATCAGTATACTGTAGTATGCTTGGTTCTGAAGGAGGTACCTCAACCATAGGAGACACACTACTTGCAGGCATTTCCTCACCTGCAAGCACAAGGTTGTTCATACCAAGATCGGGCGGCTGGATTTCAGGCACGCTACCCCGAGGTGAATAATCACATGGTACTTCCAGTTCAGATGAAGAACTTTTCAACTGATGTTTCTCTTCACGGGAAATTTTCCTCCGGCGCGACTTATGATGGGTATGGTGACGAGTACGATGCGCTGACTTATGATGTCTTTCCTCTAATCTTGAACTGCTAAACATAGGATGATCCAACACCAATGGTGCCTCACTGATTCCTTCCTCGTGAGCTGCAAGCCCATTACTATCACTCGATGATCCATGTTCTTCTTTAAGTACTTCTAAAACTTTGAAGCGATTACCTTCACTTTCATTCGACATCTCAGCACAATCTTCACTGACAGTCAAACAACGTGTATCATCAACTGACTGTGATGAACTGTCACATGGACTCTTGTTGCACTCTTTGTTCACATCAGTGAGACTACAGATACTAGACATCTGAAGGTGTATCCGAGGTTGTTCTTCCGCTAGTGCGACGCACTCGCCGACAATAAGATCTTTCAACGTATACTCTAAGAAATCGTCAACCTCATGCTCCAAATGTAGCGGTTTAAGACACACAGGTTCGTCAGCCATGCATGAGTATTCTTGTAGAAATGGATGACTCAATGCCAATTCAGTGACGACGCGATCATCAGCGTTAAACGACAACAAGTGTTCCAACAGATGAAGAGCTACACAAGAAAATAAAGTTTGAGATTGGTCTCCTCTGCTGCAAGCTATATACCTTTTTACTAAATTAATGTTGTGCATGGCCATGAAACTGGACGAGCTAATTTCAACTTTATGCCTCCAAGGCCAAACACAAATTTCATACAAAAATAATTTGAAATCTTTTTAATAATTGTTTATGAGCATCAATTAGCGCAGGTGTAACTTCGTATGATATTCTTATCCTCGATTTGCTATACTCGATTCAATTTCTTTTCTTGCACATATACATACATATACAAAACTAGATTCTTTGCAAAAACATTCAAGGCAGAGTGCTCGATGGGATTAATACCAGAGTTTTAATAGTCATAAAAAGAAGATAAGATAACACAAGTTTTAAAACATTATTACACACGTGCATGAGCACGAAACTAGTTAGTAATCTAATGGTTTAAAACTTGCGTTATCGTTTCTTCTTTTTATGACTATACATACATATATATATATATAAATACACATATATGTATGCATGTATTGTACACGGCTTATAGGAAGATCACTTTGCACTTTTATAAACATTTTCAATCTCAGAGTGAAATAGTACTGTGGGTAAATACAGTGTATTATTATTAATATTCTTTGAGGATTATATCTTCATGCTACGTTTTACTATATAGCTATGTTTTGGCTCCAAAAAATTTCGCCTGGTGGAAAATAGGCTTCGAAGCACAGCGTGTCTGAAAACAGAGGTTATCGCACTTAAGCGCGTTATTAGCTACGCGAATTATTCGGCTTGTAAACAAAATTTCGACGTTTCGAAAAGATCAGGCTTTTAGGTCTTGAAGACGCGTTTTTCATGCCAAATGGCGAGAAAATGAACAAATACGAATCCGTTGGAAAATGCAAGCCAGAATCGCATATCGTCACCTTCGCGCCTAATTAAACCAGTGCACAACAGAAAAACAATTAATCAAGAAAGCATCATAACTTAAATCAATCTGGTTTTAGAACATGCTTATTAATTTTATTCCTGATTAATAATAATTATGCATATGCGGGTTGTCTATTGCAGAGAACTGAACTCATCAACCTAAGTCCCGAAGGGAGTTAGTTTTCACTGGTTTAAGAACCAATTCTCAACAGTGAAAATATGTGATGCCGACCAACAGTTTTTATCGGACTCTTAATTGCTCATTTTTCCTGCATTTGGCATGAAAGACGTGTCATTCAACAGCTAAAAGCCTGATCTTTCCGTATATGCAAAAATTTCGTTCACACGATGAGTAGCTCAGGTACAATGGCGCGCTGAAGTCTGTTTTGAGACATCTTGTGAACCACATTCGTGAATGGCCCTTCTCGTCTAAGGTGCTATGAAAAAAATCCTGAGAATACCCGCCGGATGAAGGGTTAACATAAAAAAAGCAAAACGGAAGAAATTACACGCCTAATCCAAGCATACAATATGTGATGATTATATAGATTCAATGACCAGAGTAATGGATGGTTTCACAGACTTAATTTGCATCACATCTATCAACTGATTAAATGGCGATATGGGGATAAAATTCACCCGTGTGAACAAGGGTTCAAGTTAATTTGCACAATCATTAATATCATCGTATTGTCTACTGACGTAACCATTCGTATCAGTTGGCATTGCGTGACTATTTGGAGTGATTGTCTAAAGTTGAGGAGTTAATAGTGTCCTGTGGCTATGGCCAATAAAAGAACCAGCGTGCATAAATCATTTGAATGAATGTTCATTATATATCCCTGGTCAGGTGGTCTCATTGTTTTTTAATGCTACAAGCTTAAATTGGGGCAAAACCCTTTCTCGTTCTCTGAACGTTTTCTGAAAACTATTTATAATATAACTTTATGAGTTCTTTTTATATTCAGTTTTTATCTTATTATTGTGGGCTGGGTGTTTGCTTCCAAAAGCTTAGTATTTTCATTATCACCGGCACAGGCCCTGTCCAAACAGGTGTCTATAAGCAATTATTTCCCCTCATATTATCTTGTCTTAAAATTTCAACGAATGATAATCTGTTCTTATACTGGATAGCTTTATCAGTTCAATAAACTGTTCTCCTTTAGAGCACCAATAAAAGTCATTTTCTGATGACTCAATGCATCAAAGCATGAGCCCAATAACAGCCTTCATACTACATATTGCAGAAAAATCTCTTCTGAATTCTTTTTCAATATGGCATGATATCACAACATGGGACCCCACGGATGAAAGACTTGTCACTTGGCAACTGATATTCGACTAATAGTCTAGTGTGATGCACATTCAGAGTTTCTTTAGCTCAGTATGAATAAATTGTCTTACACGATAGATATATTTAATTTACAATCACTTATTCTGCAGAAATGCCAGAAAAAAACACCTACAACTGAAGACAATCACAAAACTTTAAAAAATTTCTTGTAACCTTGACAAGAAAAAAAAACTGATGTAAAACAGAATAATGTAACAAATTAGAATGCAAGGCTACTCCACACATTAGATCCAAGTGAAAGAACGTGTTTGCATAAGACAGCTTCATGTAACTGTTCATTGATGCAAATACTTAGACGGAAAAATTATTTGGGGTTTAATAAAGGATGACTTTACCAAATAACTGGATCAACATCTCAGCTATAATTAGAGAAGCACCATAGAATCCATGACAATTTTACTTGTCAAGAAGAGATTCTTGCATCAATTGTATTTTCCACACATTTTTTGCCAATTTAGGTTACTCTGTCTAATGCAGAATTTTAATCACAGGGGTGAAACTCAAGTGATCTAAATAGGTGAACAGAAATTTTCAGCAAGAAGGCAACGTACTTTAGAATAGGCGCAGTTATGAAAAATGCAACTACAAGCCACCTGCAATACCAGAGCAATGCTCAAACCATTGAGCTAGAAAATCAGTTGCCACAATATATATTGTGGGTGAAGACCTCCAAACAGTTAATTAAGGGTAAGTTAATTAGCATGATCCCTGCGAGGAGTTCTAAAGCCTTTTGGTTAACACTGAAAAATAAATGTTTTTACGTATAACAGGTCTTAATGAACTAGAAGTTAAAAGATGGTTACATGTTGTACAGTTGATTAAGAGCATATAAGCAATACACCTGTTAAAATGCCTGTTTACATAATAGCATGAAATAATCTAGTGTGTCGTAAACCTGTGCCTCATTAAACTCTTCCTCTGAAAATCACCTGATCATATATTACAGGCAATTTCAACTAATCTTATACTGTATGCCTAAATGCAAACTATTTGAACGAAATATAGAGGACCTTTCATTCAGAGTACAAAACAGTACTTTTAAGATCTAAGAATTACTACGTTCCATTTGATATATAGTTAATATTAACCCAAGTTAAAGTTTGTAAACATGATGAAAACAACAAAGCTTTTATCAGTAGTCTACCAGGTGTAGGTTGTAGTTATGTTGACAAGCTTTCTCTTGAAAATGCGTCTTCTTAACCCTTATTTACTAGAATTATTTACTAGAATTATCCTGCGGTTACCCAAATATTACAAAAAGCCAAACCCTTACGTAACAAAACAGATTTATTGAGTTCCCTTTTTTTATATTGTATCTTTCACACTAAACTTTCATAAACAAGTTGTAAATTCACCTGGCCAACAAAAAGATAGGGTTGGGAAGACACAGATGGCTAAAACATTTAGCATTATGAAAGTGAAATCGAAAAACATTCAAGTAGATAAATTATTCAAACGAAACTAAACAGTGAAACTTGACATTGCGAAAAGGTCAAATTCTAAAGGCCAACGTGTTACAAAGCACGCTTCAGAGCAATGAAACGTTCTCTTTGAGGTAAAAATGGTAGTCTTGGAAGAAATATATGTAAATTTTATACTGTAGACCAGAAATTGGAATCGCATTGTATTCCGTCTAACAATGCGGTCTCTATAGGTGGCAATATACAAAATATGCATAAATACTAACCTTGAAAGTCGACCTTCTGAAACCTCGATTGAAGAGGAAATTTTGGTTTACCAGAGTACATCGTGTTGGCTTTTTCAGGAAGATATTCACGGACGTATTCCTGGTCTCTTTGAGATACCTCTGTTGTGTGAATTATTAGTTCTAATTGTTCTAAATCGTTTTCTCCTTCAAAAATCGGTCTTCCCAAAAGCATTTCAGCTAAAATGCAGCCAGCAGCCCAAATATCGGAGCCAGTACTATACTGAGCTGTACCCAATATAAGTTCAGGAGCTTTGTACCATAGACTAGTCGAACAAACGATCTGTGTGTTGCCATGATTATATTGTGGGTCTAAAACTTTCGAATGTCCAAAATCTCCGATCATTAACTGTAATGAATTGACATTAACCATAATATTACTAGGCTTTAGATCTCTATGTAATACATTCGCCGAATGAATATATTTGAGTCCTCTCAACAATTGATAAAAAAATAACTTGATATACTCATCAGAAAGTTTTGTGCTCTCAATAACTTGTCTTAAATCAGCATCTAACAGTTCTTGTACTAAATAGATACAACTTGTATCTCGAAAATTTGCGGGTGAGATTTCAGAAACGTCTGTACCGTCCGAAACAATAGCATTCAGTAATCCAACTATATTCTCATGTTGTAGCCGTCTGCGTATACGAATTTCTCTCAAAGTTCCTCGACATTCATCCTTATTCGCCACCGATATACGTTTAATACACACAGGAAAATCAAATCTTGTATCAATGGCCGACAGAATTCTGCCATTTCCACCCGCTCCAATTTGTTTTATTTGAGCAAAATACGGTCCCAAAGCCCCAGATAAAGTCCTTTCGTACATTGTTACGGGTTGAATTATTCGGCTTTAGCGTAGGTTTAAAAAATAACGTTCTATTTATCGCCATGACCCATAACAACGAACTAAACTCCTCAATAAATGACGCTTTCTTTTATAAATTTATCTTCCGTTCTAAAATTCGCCGGCATTTTTAATACGCGCTATTTGATTGGGCGAGATGGACAGGCATTTCTAAATCGAGAAATGATTGGTGGAGACTGGAATGTAATAAATGCGTCCGAAATGTCGCCAGTTTTTGTTTCGTCTGGAAAATTCCCCTTTTACGTCGCTCACGCCAAAAAGTTAATCAAGATACTGATGTTTACGACTGCCTTGAACACCAGGACTGTGTTTTTAAGTCAAAAACAACAGCGGAACTTTTTGGGAACAGATTTTCGGTTAAAATTTTCTCTTTGTGCGAGAATGTGTCAGAGGTTATGGTGTGTCAATGCGTCATTATGCACGGGTTTCTAGTCAACAAAACAGTCGAACATCACGTTTTCCCCGAGAACAAACATACGGTCATACGGTCTCTAAATGCCATTATTCTGAAAATTTTTCTCCAGTTAAAAGCCTTTTTTGTGAATCTTTTGACTTGTGAATAGATTAGATAACATCTTGTTTTCAAATTTTGTTTTTCTGTGTTAGCCAAAATGCGGAAAAGGACGAGATATTGAGAGGTAAGCGGGGCTGATGGAAAGCATTGATTCAAAAAAACGAGTTGCAAGCTTCACATGTTTTGAACATGGAAAAGCAAGTCTGACCTATTCAAGTTTAGCATGTTTATTTGGAATTATCTCACATAATATCCGTTTGAATTTTAAAAGTAGCGCCCATCTGGATTGCAATTCAATTAAAATGAGTTTTTGCACGTTTCCATGTTTGCAGTCGATATTTATATGCATAAGTAATGAACAAAATGCAAGAAAAAATTTGCATAATTACAGCATGGACAATATACTAAGTTCAAGGTCGAGTAAAAAAGGTCAACAGAAACACGAAATTTAATACTTGCGTAAATTTAAATATTAGTTATGTCAATGTTCGGTGAATGACAAAAGCATAGCAAATAGTTTGAGCTAAAAATTTTGCTCGCAACAGAACTGAAAGGGGAACAATTACAAGTCATGATCACGTGGAAGTATTCATGTGAGCATGTGCACGCATGAAGTCTGCATGCAAATGCGACCAGAAAAAAATTCCAGGATGTGCATAACACAGGACACAGCATTTATTGCTCATCGTCTCAACCGCTTGAGGATTTATTGCTCATAGCTCAGGCGTTACGAACACGCTGCATGAACATGTGGAAATGTAATTAGCTCATATACGCCTTTCACTTTTTGGCTCGATTGTATATTTTGTTTCTCTATCAGGCAGCATGCCAGCAATTTAGCCAACCTTATCAAATCGAACACCGGTACACGTGTACACCCCTGTGTACACTAAACATGCCTGCGCTGCAGTGAACCTTTCAAGTTTTCTGCGCGTGACATTGACGCTGCACAATCCATACTTTCTCATAAATGGATTTTTGCTCAGTCTACTGTAAACTGGGGGGATAGTTTCATCCAGCCTCTGGGCCATTTTTCTTCATGTTTGATCCAATTCTTTGTTCTGTCTATACGAACTTGTGCGAGGTCTCGGTGAATCGTGAACGTATAGTCATCGTAACTTCGAAGGAATGACCCAATAAAGCATCGACTACCGAAAACAAGCTCCAAACATTACAAAGAAAAAAACAAAGCAAAGTTAGGACCAGTTTGCGTCACCAAAGTTTTTGTATTACAGATCAATGAAGAGATTTTATAAGTCTACGAAAGAAGCAAAATCTCTCTGCACTTCTATTATAGAAACTCCGATAAGTAATTGGACACTCCAATGTAAAACTGACCTATTGAACTTTTGACATTGTTCAACGCGTTCTCTTCATGTTTGCACAATCTTCTGCATACAGATAGTTTTGCCCGAGAGTCGACTTCGGAGACTAGGCCAAAGTTTTGAACGTGGCCGCGATGTCGAAATTCGTAACCTTAGCTTCAACGGATTATACTCATCTCGATTTGCAGAATTGGTTTATTAAGTAGTGGCAACTGGAAAATTTGCCAAACCTGACTAAAGTCTTGGAGAAAGGTGTTACCTAATATGCAGTTGAATATTGCACGAAACAAGTTGCATGAGAACAGTGCCTCTAAGTTTGAATTTAACGAACCCTTGACCACAAAAACAGGAAAAATTGTGATCGGCATTTGTTTTTTTTGGTACTGGTTTGTAAATAAAGTATAACAATTAAAAGTGGCAATGTGTTGAAAGCCACAAACAAAGAGCAAATAAAAAGCCGAACGAAACTTAAAGTACGACTGAGTCTTGACGTCGAAGCAAGTGTTCTTACACTTCTGTAGACTATGTTTTGATATAACATCAATTCATTTTATCTTGTAAACCAAAAGTAAACCCAGAAATCACCTAATTAGGCGGCTAAATATTTTGAACGTTGAGAGAATTCCCATAACAATGAAGCTGTGATATTGCACCTAATATTTCAAACAGTCTAACAAGCCCCTCCCCCCTCCTCCCCACAGCCCAATATAACACTTTCCGATGTACAGTCTCATCACGTCCGATGGCTCTCATCATACTCTCGTTCCAAAGACAAGTTCTCCCTCCGCCATATATAAGCCTTCCCGAAAAGAAGCCCACCTTTGCAATTGGCTCATCAGAATTTGCTTACGAACGATGAAAGGCTGGTATAAGCCCAGGGCTTTTATCAATCTATTTCGGGAGGTTAACGGTCCAGCCTGGTTTCCATATGGTCTAACTGTGCTAAAGATAGAGTCACGATTTTCAAAACAACCGAAATAGAACAGTTTCATACTAATTATTGGGAAAGCGATTATTGGTAGACAATACGTATGTTCTCTATTTGATTTACTGGTAAAAAGATAAAATATTTTGGCCGTTAAAAGGTATCGTGGCTCGTAGTAGATGTTTAGGACCATATGGAAAGTAAGTTTATGCGACCACCTGGTTGAGCGTGATGCACGAACGTGATCCACGAACGTGATGTAACAATCTAGTCCACACGCAGGCAGGAGCAGCTGCCAACTTGGTGCAACGTTCTCAGAAGAGGAAGCTGAGAAACAAAAGCCATGATTTTCTTATACAGTGTCAGTTGAACCCCGCCATAGGACTTCCGTGCAACTCGTTAGTACGATCGCTCTTTCCTCGAAAACAGAGCTAGAGTAAAGACTCTTCAGTCATCTTAAATTTCCGTCAGTCACCTTCTTAATACGACCAGATTTTTGGCCAGACAGTGGTTGTGTTAACGGGATTTCCACTGTAATTTTATGTTGAAGTACTAGCTTATGCATTTAGTTCGCAATATAATTTAGCTAAACGCAAAAACCACGTGGCAAGCAGGGTGATTCGAAAAAGAAAATCCTTTCAATTTTAATTTAGAACACAACCACTCAGTCGGACTGTTTTTAATTAAACCACGGATGTGTATGAATCGTCTAATACACCAACAACATTGACTGATTCAATTAGTATATTGGCAACTTACCCAATTTGAAAGTTTCACTTTTTTACCTTTGTTCGTTTTTTGTATGATGGCACGCTGGGATTAAGCAAGTACTAGTACTCCTCGACTGCTTGATCAGGGACGACACACAGTGTAAAACATTATTCATTGAACTAATCCGTAAATAACGTTCATTCCTGGGAAAGGTGGTTTTCCTTTTCAGCCCAGATTATTTCATATCTCCGCCGGAAAACTTTTCATTGTTTGTATATGGGTGATTTCAACTTAAAGTTGTTGAATCAGCAATTTTATCAATTTAGTAATGAGGTTCTTGACTTAATGCATGTGCCTGTGACAGCCCTTCCAACTAGAACGGCAGGAATTACGGAAGCAAATGGGATAATGGTTTAGTTTTGACCTAATGCAAGTGAGGGTATCTGCTCAACGCAATAGTTCCAAACTAAGTTGTATTTTGTTTGCACTATAACTGCTAATGCGTGACGCTCAGCAACATTAATTAACAATATATTTTAATTGAGAATATATTTACTAGTGATGAGGAGAATTTCACTTTTAGTGACTTGCGTGTGATCCTAATGGACTCACCTGATTATTTACAAAATTGTACTATGAGCGATGAGACGATCAAGAAAAGAATAAACGATCATACATATTTTTATCGTGACAAACGTGGAAAGACGTATACGTCGCTTAATTTCGTGGCGCCTTTTTCATATTAATTCGGAAATATCAAAAGTTTATGTCCAACGAAAACTTACTCTTGTTTCTTGAATGAATTAATGTCACAATATTTAATTGATTGTTTTCGTCCGAAAAGCTACAAAAGAGATCTGCTTCTACAAAGCTATGGCTTATCGCGTGTTACTATAAACTAGAAAAAAGCCCGTGGGTGTACAAACGATACTTTTGAATTCGCCGAGCACAGATATGTATATTAAGTACAAAAGGTTGCATAAATAAACTTATTGCTAATAGCTAAACATCTCTATTATGAATAATATAGAAATTACTATCATACACGGTCGAAATAGTGAAGGATTTCATGACTAACTTGTTGTAGCTGTAACAGTAGACATTATGGATCGAAAAAATGTATTGAACAATATTTCAATTGTCATTATGGAATGAATAAATAGACATATCATGTAAATATAAGTAGCTATAAAACTTGGGTAGATAGAAAACTTTATTTGTCAAGGGCTGAGAACTTTCACGAAGTTGTTTCGCCTTTTGGTCATTAAAAAGTTAACACCGCAAGAGTCAAGATGGAGACTAAAATTGCTGCGATAAACTACTTTAATTTTTTTTTGGCGTTTATATTTTCCTTTTCAAAAATTTTGTAGTTAGCTATAAAAACAACGTTCAGGCTGTCGTGTGTTGCCGGCTGCTCGTTTTACATCACGTTTAAGCATCACGTTCTGAATGTCTGATCAATGTTTAAATTATGTAAGACTTTATGCTATAAGGAAGAACAATAGAGGAGTTCAATGTCACCGACGCAATCTTGTGGGCGCAAACGCATAACACACTGTTGAAAAGGGATATTCTTCCTATGGAAATACAATACAACAGAAACGGATAACGTTTTTCTTTTTATTGTCTTCGGCCCTCTTTTCTACATGGCACCTGCGAACCGTCTATTTACCATGGCTGTCCATGCACATCACAGTGATGCACATACAAGGCAATTCATAAAAAAAGATGAGAGAATATCGAAAATTATGTAGTTTAAGGTTTAGAATCGTTTTTCGAGCGAAACTGTTTTTTAAACCCATCTGTTTCTATCCTTTGGCAGAATAGGTAGGTTTCACAACGCGTTATGAAGGTGACGTGGCGGCACATTGTAGTCAAATTAATAATATATACTTCTTATCTGGATAGGTATTAGGGCTATTCATTCGAGAGCAAATAAGTCGCGACTTTCATTAGACGCGAACGCAGTCGTATAAATGGTCAAGTTTACTTCAAATTCTAATTAGTAGCAATTTAGATAAGAACATGGGTTCAGACTATTCCACAATAACTGTAAATAAGACGAGACTTGTCAGAATTTGATTGAGTACGCGTCTTAAATAAAACGCGTTTTATGTAAGTCGCGATTTATTTTCTTCCGCATAAATGGCCTTTTCACTCATGACAACCGCAAGTTGACCACCAAGGTAACTGCTGTGGTCGTATAGTGGTCACATTAACCTGGCTGTTCTGAAAGTTTCTTTTGATTGGCTTGAAGGGTTTGATTAGTGTTACTGTCTAGTTATTATGAATTCGAAAAAAACAAGATCAGAGTAACGACCATAATGTACAGTATTTCTGTGAATGAATTTGGTACGTGAATTTTAGAAAAAAAATACAATCTCGTGCCCAGGTTTATTTCTTCATTCCGCCTTTCCGTTGAATTGGGGCGTGAATAAATTTAGTTGACAAACTAAGTGGAGAAGCGGATGTCGCGATATTGCCACCCGCTTTCGGAAAAACGTCATGTATACTACTTTGAACCATGAAAATAATTCAATAGCCAAAGAGGCACGCAATCATTACGTTGCGTATATAAGTTTATCATCAAAACAAACCAAAATACATCGCAGCTGCACGCAAAAATAAGTTCAATTTCAAAAACAATTTTGCTGACGCAAATATCAACCCACACTCCCACCACAATATTTTTAGCATTTCAGGCTGAAACAATTGCCACCAAAAATACTCTTTACGTCTGAGATGATGCGCTAAATATCCGTAGTTTGTCTTTGTACTAAAATTATGGGGTTCTACTTAGTACTCTTAGATCATAATCTCCCAATAATTCCGTGATCAAAACAAAGTTTTGCGGTTATAAAAAGATTAGTTAGCCGTTGCTAAGTTACAATGTCGTATTCGCCGTTATTCATGACGTGTTGCACAGGAAGATATGTTTAAATACATTCGCCCACTACGTGCAGGACGTGAAGTCAAAGTTGTGTTAATATTCGATTCTTCAAGTGCGAAACACTCCACTTACTCAATGTACTTCCTAAAGGAACATGTTTCAAATTTGTTAAATTTTTAGTAGATCTCAGGGCTGTTTCCAGGTTATTTCTGTGTTTCGCCACCAATTAAGGACCTGTTCTGAATTGGTTAGTTAGAATAATGGGGGGATTACAGTCACAATTAAATACAATGTAATTGACCATAACGAAAAAGATGGCGATATGTACATATTACCAGAATGCATTGCA
>JAODVQ020141539.1:0-15530 GCA_025400075.2 Phenganax stokvisi
CTTTTCTGTTTGCATATTCTCCGCCATGTCTGTATTTCCATATGGCGTTAATACGTCAATATTGCACTGGTCTTGAAGGCTCCTCAGTATGCTTGTTTCATCCTGAGCACTACAGTTTCCATGCCCACCTTCAATGTTGTGCGTCATCAACTGTTGCTTGTAGGAGGCAATGAATTGACAGGTTGTTGGATTATTGTTCCATCTTCCAGATCCTCACACAGCCGAGAAAAACAACTCCAGGTGATGCTGACTCAACTTATAAGTCAGCAGATACTTTAGTACTGGCTTTTCAACGTTAAGAAGATCATGTGCCAGTTGAGAAACACTCTTGATCCCAATCGAGAAACCAAGAAATCCAGTTTTCCTTTTTGTCTCAAGGATTGACACTCTATCTGGATCTTTCAGACCTCCAATGTACTTTCTGGCTTCTTCTAAAAACTTGTTGATGTAAGCATAGTTTAAATTTCTGATCGGAGCTTTATAATTCTTTGCCAGAGGATTTCGTGGATTCATCATATCAAACAAACGATAAAAAATGCGAATGAATTGCACAGTTGCACCGCAACCTTGGAATTCTGGCAGTTAAGCTTATTTTTACAGTACTCCAGAGCATCTGCAACACTCAAACTCAATGACTGTACTGCTAGATTCACTTTCATTTTCTGAGACTTCCAATAGATGTGAGCAGATCTGAGCTTATTAGCAAGATGCAGACCTTCTGATTCTTGTAATGATGCCAATTCTACCAAGAATTTCCACTTTATAATCGTTCCATCTCTGTTTTTTAAAACACCCCACTCACCAAGAGTGTTTCTCACCAACTTTGTGATGTGACAGGCATCTAAGAAAACATAGATTTGTACTGATGAGTCGCATGGGTGTGGGAGATAGGGTTGCAAGTTATCAAGTGACAACTTAGCTCCAAGTACTTTCAACATTGCCACATGAGATGAAGGACCGTCACATGTGAAAGATACCACCTTTACTTCCACATTGAGAAACTTTTCTATGCACATCTTCGTCAGGTTTGCCTTCTCTTTTCCTGTCAGACTATTCACTAAAAAGTATCCAACTGGTACTTTTCAGTTTGAGGTCAGTGATACTGCCATGTCGACCAGGGCATCATTTGCTACAGGTAGACTATCTTCATTTATGCCTAAACCAAGGTCTATGAATCCACAAAACTTTTTACCATCCCACTCAAAGTGACTACAGATAGCCATCTTGTCCAGCATCAGTGCACATACGACATCCTGGCCATCTCTTCTTGTAGCCAACACTTTAGCTCTCAAAGCTGCTAATGCATCTTTAGTAAATCCTGGTTCACCATCGATAGAGCTGTACCAGGAGCGAATAAGAGATGGGTGTGGAAGCCCCAAATTAAAAGCTTTCCTTACATAGTTGTATGCCTTTGTTGAATAGAACTTCAAAGTCAAGGCAAACGATCTCAACTCTTGGGGATACGCCCCAGCATTTTTCTTCTTCTGTGTCACTAGCCTCGTCATTAGCTTCTTAGGAACTCCAGAAAATGTTGTTTCTAGCATAGCAGCACAATCGACATTGACATAGTTTTTGGGTTTCAGATCACTAACCACTGACACCAATGTGTCCACCTTTTTTCTGAGCTTATTAGCCTTTTTTTGCGATAATAGCATTTTCTGCTTACAATGTGAAGCTTTTTGAGCAAGCTCATCCACTTGTCGTTTTAGTCTACGAGGTGATTTCAAAGAGTATGTGTGACCATGCTCATAGACATTGTCAACATGCACTTTTTTTGAAACAATGCCTACCTCATTTTCCTCAATCAGCAGTTCCTCAGAGCATTTTCTTTTTTGTCCTGTGATACCTACATTCCCTTCAAGTATTACCCCAGAACTTGAGGTTTCATTATCTACTTCACCTACTACAGTTTCTGCTACTGAAATACCTGGTTCAAACATACCTTTCACATCAGCAACAGTCATACCTCCTTCACTTGGTTTTTCAAACGTACTTTTCAAATCTCTGCCACTTAGAAATTCTAAGAGTCACCTTTGTTTTAACACTTTGGTCACCCCTGTTTGCTGCATCCTGTGCAAGAAAATATTTATAAACTACTATATATATACATGCTTAATAATTACAAGTTGTTTGCTCCTTTTGTTGGGCTATTTATCAGGTTTTATTTCTATATGACCTGAAAGGACCTTGGCCTATACATTTTTAGTCACAAACCCAATATTCATTGTATAGTGAAAGTATTAGCTACTGTTATCAACTCATGGCTTCAGATGAATTAGTCATTGACTCCACATATTTTCAAGAACATACATGAGAATATTCAAAATAATTTGTCAAGTTAAATCTAATGGAACACCTGTGAAGTCTTAAATATTGTTGGCACAGCATCTCGGGTCAGGGTTGTTTTTTGGCCACTTTTTTTACCATATATGCACTGAAATGCTCTGCGCAAAGCTGACTTTCTTTTGTCGGCACAAACTTGACTGGTGAGTTCTTGCTCAAGTTTTCAACCCATTTAGAATACAACTTGGGAAACAATTTTGCATCAGGGAAGCTACCAAAATATGAAAAATAGTTTGTGGTTTCCACAGAAAAATATTTCAATATTCACAGACAAATATTTCAATATTTCAAATATTCCTTGCACTTTTCATATTTAGTAATAACTAGTAGGCCTCATTTAAAGATATGACTAGTTTTATATCCAGATTAAAATAAGGCAATCTTAATTTTTGCTGTATTTTTCAAACAAATATCAAACAATCCAAAAGGAAAGCGGTAAACACTTATGAACAGAGCCTCCAGTACACACATCAGCTCATTATTAACAAAAAAAGAGCAGATGACGCGAGTGTCAAAAAGGCAAAAACTAAAACTAAAGTACAGTTGTATTTTAACTTTTACGTTTTAATAACTTTTTACCGGTGGGAAGAAATGTTCTTTGCCAATAAAAGATTTTGGCATCCAAATGCAGAACAGAGTTTTGGCATTTTTTGTTCTCTTGCGACAAAAATTTCAATTTTCTTTATAAGTATAAAAGAGATATATACAAAAACCAGGGGGGAGTTGAGCTTTATAAAAAGCTTGGGATCGCGGTGGGTCAGTGCTGATTACCATGAGAAAAGGGCCCTAAATGGCATCAGCAAATGTAAAAATCCGCTATTTTTTTGGACCCCGCTTATAGCTAGAGCAGTGCCTCCAGTTAAATAATATAGCTCAGTGGTTTGACCACCCCACCGAAAAACGAAGGTATCTATAATACTAGCATATAGTAATTTTATCAAAAATTAGGGGGGTGGTTAAACTTGTAATTTTTAAAAAATTTTCCTGGTGAGTGGGTTAATACAGCATTTTTATACCTCCTCAAATCAGACCAATTTAAGCAACTCCAGGTCAAGGCTTGGTTGCTGTGCGAGAGTGATATAAGCATAGCATTTTTGTTTATAGCATTAGAACAAAGATATTTTTGTTGAAATTGGGTGATTTTAATTTATATTGTTTTTTACTTAAATAAAAGGGGTATGAATCAAAATGAAAGTGAATCAATTTGTATTGATTTTTCATTAAATAAAATGGATATGAAAAAATTGATGTTAAGAAATTTAACAACTACATCTAAGAATATGATTAAGGAATGTGACGAAAATAGAGAAAAATTTGAGTTAGATAGGAAATTAAGAGATTTTGATAAAAATCTGTTTGATTTTAAACCACAAACATATGATAAATATTAATTAAAATCAATTCATTATGAATTAATATACTTAGCTGATAGAGCGAAAAAGTTCGGGTATAGGATTAATTTTAATATTGAAGAGTTTAAAAATCTTACTCGAGTAAATGGGGACATTATGCATAACAAGTTGGTTAATAGTTTAAAACAATCAAGATATTTTGACAACAGTGACGAAGATGTGGTTGTTAGATATGATTTGAAAAATGAAAGTTTTATAAATGTATGTTTATGTAATGATTGTACTGTTTAAAATATATTTAGTAATTTGAGATGTTGTTTAAGTTGTTATGATGTTTTTTTTATGAGAGGTCAAAGTTATATGAGTATTTCACAGATAAGTTAAAATTTATAAATATGAGGTTGAGGTTGATGAGTGATATTATGAAATTTAAGGATAAATATGGAGAATATACATTTTTAAGCCAAGTGGCTATATGTTTAATGTTGATGAAAATAAAGACTTGGCTGTGTTGGGAAAAATTTGTCATAAGATTAAGTCACTTAATGATGATGATTTTGCTTGCGTTTATGGATCTTACAAGAAAGAGGCATACAGGGGGAAATAATATGTAAAGTTTGTTTTGAGGTTATTGGTCCTAATATTAATTATAATGATGATGAAATTAGCTTTAAAACGATAACTAGCATCATATTAGGCATAATACATATTATTACCAATGAAAAGTTGGTGAAAAAAGGAAAACGAGAATTAAGCAAAATAAATTAGATAATACTAAAAGACGCTTACTAAACTTAACAAAACGTGTTGAGAATAACAAGGTTAAAGAAGATAAGAAAAAACAAGTACAAGAAAGAAAATTAATAGAAAACAAAAAACCAAGGAAGGAAGAATATTAATGGAGAAGAAAAGAAAAAAAATTTAAGAAAGACAAGAAAAATTAAACATATAATAAATGGATCAAAATGAGAAAATGAGTATACGCGAAAAACTATTAAAACTCTCAGCTCAAGAAGAAATAAAATACACAATGACTTATATTAAAAAAGCATCTGAGAAAACACTAGAGCGAATTCATCAAGATTACAAATGCAAACAAATGAATGAAACAAACGAAATGCTAACAGACACACTTATTGGAAACCTCTCAGACCTAATGCTTTGTTTAGAAACGATTGATGACAGCACAGAAATAGGAAAAGAGCTTGTTGACAACAAACCATTTAGACAAGATGTAAAATTATTACTTGAATACATCACACCATATATTCCACTTGTTGGAACTCTTTCAGGAGGTATAACTGTTGGCAAACATGTTATAATTTAAAAAACAAATACATTACATAAAGAAGACTACAATGTCAACCAACAATACAACAATCACCAACAAATCAAACGAAAGAAGCAGGGGGGACGTAGGCATTTTATCAGAGTTGTCCAACAAGTCAAAACAATTCAATCCACCAAACTTACAATCTACAACAAATCCATTTAACATGGTTATTGTTGGAAATACATGTTGTGTTAATACTCATTATTTGCTAAAATTATTAGAGCATGAATATATGGGTTATTTTGACTTTATATTTTTAATATGCCCAACCTACGAATGGAACAAGAATTATCAAAATTGGCAATATGACAATGATGATAATTTTATCGTTGTGAGCTGTGGCCATGAAGATGTAGAATCATTTTTAAAACAAATTGTTTAATTTTCAAAAGGTACAAACTCATTAATCATTATTGGCGATTGTGTATCTGGTAAATTTCTAAAGAATAGAACCTCAGAACTCATAAATTTAGCATTTTAAGCAAGACATTATGGTTTAAGTACAATTGTTATTACTCAACAACTCACATCGATTGCTAAACCTTGTCCTGAAAGTATTTCTAGACTTGCTCATCTTATAATCTAAATAAAAAAGATATGAATACTTTTTTTGATGATTACCTAGGTGATATTTCTAAAGAAGAAACACGTGACATTCTTAGCAAGCTGAAAAATGTCAAATTTTCCAAGTTAGATATATTGTTGAGATACCCATATCATTATTCAGTCAGTTAACCTATCATGTCTGTGATGATGTCATCAATAACTTTTAAGTCAATTAGTAGTTTGATTTCATCGGATTCTGAAAACTCTACAGTTTTCAAAATCGTGATGATTCGATTACAAACTTTCTGATTTGATGTCGTTGCAAATTTATGTTGCTCTACTCGTCTTGTAATATTGCTATTGCTAAGCAAAGCTGTGATAAATACTCCAACTCCAGTAATGACCAAAGTCAATGGATTAAAAACACAAGTTTCAGGGCCAACAGCTGCCAAAACAGTGCCCATGGTTTGTAATGAAACCTTGATTCGTTTGAATTATTTGTATTTTTTGTTATCAGTTTGATACTTGTAATAATTGTCGTAAATTCTAAACAGTTGGTTGCACGTTTCTTGATCAATTTTATCTGAAATATGATTAAAGTTCTTATGTAATGACATTTATTTAATAGTGAACTTCTTTGATGATTTTGTTTTGAAATTTAGTATTCCATCATTTTGTACAAATATTTTACACAATACATTTGCACTCATTGCTTTCTTTTTATCTCGAGCAAGAAGCCATTTTGTTTATTTACAAGTTTCTTACCACATCCAATTGCATGCTTATCATTGATAGTTCCAAGATCAATTACCAGAGCAAATTTATCTTTGAAGAAATTCCTAATAGTCATATCATATCATACAGATTGAAAAATCTTTTCCCCTCATGGTATAGGTCTTCTTAATACCTTGACTATAAATACAATTAGGTATACCTTCAATTGTTACTTTAACAGATTCTATATTTGGGTATAAATATTCTTCACTATCTGTGATGGACTTGTTTCTAAACAACATTACAATTGCAGCCATGCTCTTTCTATGAAGGTTTACAGTTTCATTAACTAGTGAACTAGATTTGTTCCATTCAACAGTTTTCATTAACGTTACATGTTCAAAATTTAATGATCTTCCAGCTTCAGACAATGCTTGTTTAGCTAAAGTCTCATTCTCGATTGTTTCATATTCAAGTTCAATATTTTCAAATGTATATCCTTCTACACTTTCACCAGATTGTGCTGACATGATACTAGAAGCTTTTGGTAGTGTAATCTTAAACTGGAAATTTTGTCCCATGAAATAAGGTGAATACAATCCATGATCTCCTATGATTTTATCTAGCTTTATTTTTTGCTTTGTTCCATGGCCACTCCGCATTGAAGTATCAGATACTTTTTGAGTTGTTCCAGTTTTGGCTCCATCATCAGAATCTGAAATCAACTTTTTTGTATTCTCATAAGCTATTCCATATCTAATCAGTTTATCTCTCATATGTTCAGGCAACCATAGATCTTTGTATACTTCGATTTCACTTTGACCATTGTTGTCATAAACGTTTCACTTTCTGCAGAAATGGATAACATTTCAACCAAGAGTGTCCCAAGATTATTCAAAAACTAATATTTATCATTCTTGTTTTTAAAGTCAAATTTTAAATTTAAACTGTCAGGAACTGAGCAAGCATCCACGTTTAATTTTGGAGTATCCACATAAATTTGTTCTTCTGGATTTGCCTTGTTTGGATTAAATGTAATGTGTTTTGTTCTAACACCTTTGATATCAGACATTTTGAGTTTCTTATATCCTGGAGTTAGTGTTTCCATTTATTACATGTATAAAATTTATGTTTTCTTTCTTTGTTTGTTTTTATACATGTCATAAGCTAGCCATGCCAGTGCTAATGCTAATATCCAGAAATTATTAGCTAGAAATACCTACCCTTTTGCTCCCCAACTTAGTATAGTACTAATTGCACCAAACCTAGAACTAGCAATGGGTCCTAATTGTTTTGCTATATTAGCCAAGACTTTTCCAAATTGTCCAACTGCTTGTGCTCCTTTTTTAATCACTGTGGTCTAGCAGCCATGACTATGAATGTAATAATTCCACCTATAGCTATAGCAACTCCACTCAATGCCACAAGATTATCTTTACACCATCCATTGAATCTTTTAAATCTATTCAAGTCGTTTTTCTCAATTTTTTCATCTATAATTTCATCTGCTTCTAATCCTTTTGTTTTTGAACCCATTTTCATACGAATTACATCAGCCTTTAATTTGGCTGTTTCTGCCAAGGTTTCATATGTTTCATATGCTTTTTGTTTAACACTATCTTCTTCTTTAGCCATCTTACCCAATGTTCTACATCATTTTCTAGTATTTCAATTTTATTGTATCCCACACCTTCCATGGAAAGATATCCACAAATTTCACAAAGGTCTTGTTGAGTCATACTTTTAGTATTTTCCAACTCTGTCAAAGTACTAGCTATTCTTTCCTTAGCTTCTTCAATAGAAGGTTTTGAAACTTCACTCATAATTTCATCCATAGTTTCTTGTTCTTCAATTTGTTCTTGTGTGGGAGGGGTGATTAGTGTTGCATACATTTTACCCATTTCCTCAGCAACTTTTTGCATTTTACCCTGTAGTTTTTCTTGTCTCTGATCTAGAGTGTGTGTATGTCATACATTACATTTTTTATCAATGTGTGAATTTTCGTATATAGTTTCTGTGTTTGTTTATTCTATTTTTCAACAATTGAATTTCTTTAAGGATCTTTTTTGTTCCTTCAAGATTTATTTGGGTTGTATTAGTTTCAGTTAATTCATCCAATCTCTTGTTCAAATCTTTTAAGTCTGTTTCAATTATATTTTCTACTCATTTCAATCTAGCTTCATTTTTCTTGTCTTTAGGTGTCTCTTTAATTTTTGATTTTATACTGGATGCTGTAGATTTTGTTTATTTCTTCTAATCTTCAAATTCATCTTGCAAGTTTTTAATATTAGCGTCATTATCCTTCTTACATTTTTTAACTTTTTCATCAAGTTTATTATGAAGGCTCTCAAGACCTACCCCCAAGTCTTTACCTGTGACATTTCTCAATTCTTCAATGTGTTTATTCACTCACGTTTTTAAATTATCTATCTCACCAAATATTTTCTCATAATCTTCCGAGTATTTGGCCTCAGATGTAAAAAGTTTTTGTTCTAATACATTAATGTTACTTCATATTTTATTCAAATTGGCTGTAACTCTATTAGTTAAGGCTTCTATTTTAGTTGTATTAGAAGACACCTCATTATTTTTAATACAGTCAATTTTTTCATGTATTTTTCTTATACTTAGTGTGATGCTATCTTTAAATGTCTTAAAACCAGTTTGTATTTTTTCAACTCTAGCATCCATAGGCACTACGGCATCACTCATTTCATTAACTCTATTGATCACGTTTTGCATTCTTACCCTATTATTTTCTAGTTTTCTTATTTTATCAGTTAAAGTGCTTGTGCAACGAATTTTTGGACCCACATTTTATTGGCTTGTTTCAAAGCACTCACTTTTCTGGTATGTTTTCCGCAAACAATATTAAACTTGGTCAATTCAAACCGATTTTATAGCTCTCCAAAGTTGCGATTTTTAGCATTTCCTGTGCAAACTTTTGTTCTGCCATTTTGATGCTGTGTGACATCATAAGATGAACACAGTTCATCATGGCTTATTCTACTAATAGTGAAAAAGCTATCGCAGTGGAAAACGCTGCGCTTCTGTCAGTCCTAGCTTAGTCAGTTGCGCCAATAATCAACACACCAAAGATACGTCTAAGTAGCTGATTCCTAAACAAGAAAAAGATCCGCAAATACGAAGAAAATGTGTAATTTTATGCATAAACATAGATCAAGGTTTCACGCTATTGCATCTTCGTGTCTTTGTTCAGGCCAATATATTCATGTATGACTCATGCAAAATTGTTGAAGCACATGAAATTAATTGCATCATACAATAAATAAATATATGCATACAGTATTATCAGTATATGCATAAAAGGTGTACATACATATATAAAGGCTCATACAAACTTATAGCGAAAATATAATAATATGTTATATGATCAGTAAGAAGTAAATTTTAAATAGATTCTACCATAGTAAAAATAAATATACCGAAACAATTGAAACACAAGCATTGTTGGAAAACCTCCGTAGTCATTGCAAAATGTGCATATCCATTTAATCATATTTTCATAGAATTCTAGTATACTAATACATTAATTAGTAGTGGCTTACAATCATATGCGATAGCTAGTAAATTAGTATAAAAGTAATTTAAGTCTTTTTATGATTATATCCATAATGAGGTAATGGTGCTCCACTGATATATAGCCTTAAATGTCTTCAGTTGGTTAAATTATAATAAAATGATAGACAGTAGCAAGTCATGGTATTTGCTTTTTAACCATCGTAACAATCCCAACACTCATTAAATCAGCCATCTATAGGCATTTGCTTTTAAATATCTAAAGAATACAATGTATGTAAGTGACTTCTGGATTTCAATATGAGTGAATGAAAAGCAAGCAAACGGTCAATTTTGTTTGCTGTAACTTGCTGGTTCAAAGATTGTGATCTATGTCCATGATAAAAGTAAATATTCCTATCTTTAAGAATAGGACCAACATTTGATGACATAAGTAAAAGTTTTCCAAACTTTGAATATATAGATGAAAATTACAAGGCTTGAAACTTTACACAGAGAACTTGATGATTTGTATAAAAAAATAGATGATTTAGATGTTAGTCTACACCAAGGTCTGGAAGCACTATTGTAGATGTAAAAAATTGAGAGTGCTTGTGCAACAAATTTTCGGACCAACTTTTTTTTGGCTGACATAAATATTTAGCTTTTTAGAAGCAATTTGCTGTATATATGACCATCATGTGTAGAGTAGAAGTACTCTAATTTTAACTGCAATCTTCGCTGTCAGATGGAAACTTTTCAAGTTGCCATTTGATGCTGTGTGACATCATAAGATGAACGGAAGTCACAAAGTATATAAGCAATCTATATAGATTTCGAAGCGTTCGCTACTATTTCTTGTGCATTTTTGAGGACAAAAACTAATTTTTTTTTGGAAAGCTACTATAGCTATAAACAAACATCCATATTCTGGAAGAACATCAAGTAACAAGTCTGATAGTTGCGTGGATTCATCAAAAACTTCAAAGTCAGAGAGCACATCTGATACCCAATAATCCATATGAATGGCAATGCAAGGAGCTCGAAAATGAAAGGGCAATGTTAGCAATATAGCTCTTATACCTTGTCAAAGGTACAGCCACGATGTTGCTTTGCCAATATGCTCTGACATAATTTCATAGGTCAAGTTGTAACATAACTTGAGTGTGGAAATGTAGTTCACCCTTCCATACTAAAGATGAGTGTGCTACTAATCAATATATAGATAGTGCATGAAGATATATGTCGTCAGTTATACGATTGTTGCCTAACAGAATTGTTGAAGGGAGCAGTAGAATATAGGTGCTGCTAGGAGATGACACCAGCCTTGACCAGTAATGACATTTAATGGTTGTACTGAGCAGTGAGCACAGCTCCATAACCCAACATGCTAACTTTGGCCCAATGACATATCAAGCAGTGTTGGGTGTTGCAGAATGTTGGAACGCTGTCTCTAAAATTTTGAATCTCAAGTTTAAGGTTTTCAAATCTTCTCATAAATTCAGAATCACCTCATGTTGTTCTACTTAGTTTAGATGGAGTTGCTGCTGGTCTAGGCGAAGGTCGAGTTTCCATACTTTCCAAAAATATAGGCATACCTTTAAATTGTAATTGTCCTTTATTTCTTTTAATACTATTGTAAAGCTCTTGTGATTTCTAGCAGGGGAGATTTGGGGGAACTGGGACAAAAGAGGTCCTTTTTGAGGAGATTGTTTCTGCTGACATCAGCAATTTTAGTCAACGATTGGGCAATAACTTGGTCACGTGACCTTGACTTTAAAGACCCAAGATGGCGCCAAAGTATAAGCTACTATTACTCCAAAATCCAAGATGGCATCAAAGTATAAGCTACTATTACGAAGATTCCAAGATGGCGTCAAAGTATAAGCTACTATTACAAAGATTCCAAGATGGCACTAAAGTACAAGCTACTATTACACCAAAATTCAAGATGGTGTCAAAGTATAATCATCTCACCGAAATCCAAGATAGCATCAAAGTATAAGCTACAACTACAAGCGATTGTACAATCATCTCACCAAAATTCAAGATGGCGTCAAAGTATAAGCTATTATTATGCATAATTAATGAGGTCATGTGATCACCTATGATGATGTCATCACCTCATTTGCATAATAGGTCAAGGAATCGGGTGATTAATTCAACGTGTACAAGTAGAGAACAAGCTATGAATTCACATCAAGATTCAAAAAAGAATAAAGTCTCCAATTCTCAATATAATATAAATAAAGAAGTAATGAATTCACCATCTACTTCAAAATCTACTAAAAAGTATGGAGGTCTTCCTATTTATAAAGACGATTTATTTAAAAGAACTAAGAAATATGATACAAAAGGTGGTTTTCCCATTTGTAATGATGGATCTCATGTTTATCCAATGCAACCAAAGTTGAGTGAAACCATAATTAAGAGCAAAGCAACATTATCTGGTAGACCCTTTGGACCTCCCTCGAAAGAAGAGTATTTCTCCACACCAGAAACCCATAAGGAATTACAACCAGGAGGTAATCAATCTCAGTTTATACCTCATGTTTATAGAAATATGGACCAAGCACATCCTCCAAAAAAAGCATTGAGTAGGTTTAGAGACCAACAAAGAAATCCTAATACTGTTGGATGTCCTTTAGGCTCTACAAATGTGACTCTTCCTACGTCCTCAACAGAAAAAGTTATAGGTCCTAAGAAGGTAGGATCTACTTTTAAGCCAAGAAATATAAATACACAAGTAAGATCTAATATACCTATAAAAGTAGCAAAAGAACTTAATAAACTAGATGAAAGAGTAAAAAAATGGGGGACAAAGAATATAAACAAATACCTAGATGATATAGAGGATACATTAAATAAAGAAAACTACGACGACAAGACGGTAGACAATGTTACAAATTATATAAATAGATACATAGATAAATATACAAAACGAAGTCAAAGACCACAAAAGAAGAAGAGGACCGTAGCACAAAGATTTCTTCAGCAGAAGTCTGAACAAGATGCCTCACTACTTCACTTGGAAGAAAAATCTACACCAAAGTCTAAGATACCAAAAGCTCCTCCTCCTCCTCCTATAAAAACTCCTTCAAAAACTATTTTCCCTAAAAAGTCTAAGAGACCCACGAGATTACCTCCAACACTTCTTTCCTTTCCAAAAATGATTTTTCCAAAGCCTGAAATTCCAAAAGCTCCTCCTCTTCCTCCTATAAGAACTCCTTCAAAAACTATTTTTCCTAAGAAGAAAAAGATTATTAATAATAAGTTAAATGAATGGTATAACTGGTTGGTAGATTTTATTCCAAAACATATAAAAAAAAAGGTTTCCAACGTTTATACCCAAATGAGGAATAAGATTATGACTTTATTTAATTCAGAAACTAAGATAGAAAAAGAAGAACCTAAAGCTCAGAAAGAAAAACCTAAAGCTCAGAAAGAAGAAGAATCTTTTATTAAACTATTAGAGACTGCTATGAAAGGACGACAAAAAACTTATGTAATAGAGTATGATGATATTTTTGATCCAGAAACATGGTTGAGAGAATATGCTAAACCCCACGTGATAGAACTTTTAAAAGCACTCGTAAATAATAAAGTAGAGCTTGTATTTAGTTTGTAGTATGGTAAAAAGAAATCCAATCACAGATGAGATTATAGAACGAGAGCTTGGTTACAACAGTTCAGGTAACCATAGAATATTATCTGGATCAGACATAGAATCTATTTATGATAAAATAGTGAGAAAGATTTTAAGCGAGTTTATGGAAGAAAGGAAAATAGGTTCTGGATGGGAGCTCGAGAAAAAATTATAACTACTTATTAATGTATCGAAATATAAATCTCTCAAGGGCTCTTCCTATGTACCCACACCAAAGTGGTTAGCTAATAAGAAAGCTATAATAAATCCTAATAATAATTTTATAGATGAAGAGACTGGTACTCCTAATCAACAATGCTTCAAGTGGACTGTTACCATAGCAAAGTCTACAAGGAAACATTAGTATACTTTTTAAGGTATCACTTTTTTATGCAGGCGCGGTCGCTAAGCCGCAATTTAGTATAAGCTACTATTACAGATTTTTGCTGACTCAGCAAAAAAAAGCCACAATTGGGTGATTTTTCCGGGGAGGCTGTTTTGCATAATGAAGTAATTATTATGCAACGGATTGAGGAACCAATGAGAGGGCTGGATTTCAAAAGGATCGTCCAGAAGTCGAATGCATCATTAATATGCATGAATTTGTACACGCAAGTGATGGGAGGATCGTCGAATACTTGGTGACGGCTTGAGCGAATCAAATTTTCGGGGGGGTTGTTGGAGGAGGAACGCGTTGGGTTCGGGTTGTTGGATTGGACCAAGCGGGGTTGGGGTGGCGCGGAGGGGTGGATGACGGACGGATGGATTGATCAATGCACATAGCACAACGGTCCTTATGCTGATGTTTATGTTGGCCATATTTACACATGGATGACATTGAAGAAAATATGTTGCGCCGATGTTTATGACTTATATATCTATCTATCCATCTATCTATCTATCTATATATGCACGACATGAGTCATCGTCGAGTTCCATACCCTAAGCCTTGGTTGAGCCGAATGACTCGATTCGGCTCGCGTTGGTGCTTAAGTAGTCCCCGGAGGTGAAGCGAGCGACCATGCGTTGATGAATGACGTTGATTGACGGCTTGCATAATGAACAAATTGGTAATTTTTTTCTGAAAATTTGCCAACTGCCTTGTTTCACTCAGTTTTTGCGCTTTTCAAAAATTTTTTCGATGGTTTTCGCTGCCTTGACGCTTGAATCCATCGTAAAATGGGTTTGTGGCTGAAAACTGTGGCTTTTTTGCTTCGTTTCAAAGCTTTTTCTTATGCGAGTTTGCTCAAGCGTGTCTTGATGACGCAAGTGGGAAGCGATCGACCGTTAAATGACATTTATCCGTGATTTTTGAATTGATAATTGACTACGTGGGGCTGTAATATTTGGCAAACGGGACGGTTTGTTTGGTTTGCACGCTTTTTAAGAGTTCTTTGTCTTTTTCCTTGCACATACAGGCGAATGTTTTGTAAAACTCGCGGATAGTTGGTGGGTATTCTTTTAAATCTTTTTCTTTTAGTTCTGAATGCTATCTGCAAGTTCATTGCTGTGAATCGTGTTGTTGACATAAGCTAGATACAATTTATTTATATTGTCGTTTGGTGTTTACGGTTTTCTAAAGGTTTTTTCTCTTTTTAGTTGCACACAGATACGAATGTTTTGTAAAACTCGCGGATAGTCGGTAAGTATTCTTTCAAACTTAGCCTTTTTAGTTCTGACTGCTACCCTTGAATTTAGTCGTGAATCGCGTTGTGGACATAGACTGGATTGTGTTGACATTGATTGATTGATTATGTCCAACCTGATGGGAACTTAGTCATTCTGCTCAACCAAGGTTTTGGGTTTACATGTGTTCAATCACTATTACTTTAGTGGTCGGCCATGTGTGTTACTCATTCAAAACCCCTCAATTTTTTCAATTGCATTTTTGTATTCTTACATGAAGTAGTTCAATACAAGCAATAGAGTATCAAATGACATAAGCATAAAATAATGAGAATGAATTTCAACTAACTTTTGCCAGTTAATAATTTGCCTATAAGTATAAGCATTGAAATCACATACAGTAAAACCCCGCATAAAAGAACCAGTGGGTTAAGAACCACCAGCCTGAAAT